>JARHVA010002685.1:1632500-1820000 GCA_037957365.1 Torreya grandis
TGCAAACTTGAATCCTCTTGCTCCAGACTTCAAGCTTTTTTGCTCCTCAACTTCTTGCAGATATCAGCATTTCAACAACACTCTCCAAGCTCAAAGGTTCTGCTCCAGTCATTCTACACTATATTGAAGGCTGCACAACACCTCTAGCATCAGCAACACTGTCAACAAACCACCTGCATCTCTTCCTCTCCACCCACAGCTAAGTATTTGTACTAGTTTTATTTCAGTTTATTTTTAAATACATTAGCAATCAGTTTACTGTCCATTTCCAAGTATTCTTGACACAACCCAGTGTGTTCTTCTTGGAGAGGCTAAAAAGCCTTCTCTCACCTTTATCTCTCTTTTTGCCCCTATCATCCATTCGGTCCCTTTTTAGCCACACTCTCTGCCCTGAAAACCTATCACAAGCCACTAAAGACTCCTACAGACACCCCAAACTACTTTGCTGACCACAAATAGCCCTGAGACTCATCCAAAGCCATATCATCAATCTAGACTTGACTTTCAACTAGACCAACACTGACTTCCTTCTCGAAGAGGCTGAGAGGCCTTTCTCCTACCCATACCCATTTTTAGGCAACACATCCCTGTCCTTCTTTCAGGCTACACTCTCTATCCTAAAAACCCTACACAGACTCCCAGATTACCACAAACTATCCCGTCAACCATAGATTAACCTGAGACTCATCTAAAGCCTCATTTCCCCAACTGATGATGGCTACCATGCCCATTGCCCCCACCGATGTCGACAGACTAACCAATGATGGAGACCTTAACCAACCAACGCTGGCAGAACCACCAACGCCAGTGACTATGGAAGACAAATTGCTACATACAAGTACACATTTGTTTTTATTTCTTTTATTCAGTCCTTCATCATTTCCTTTTCTTGCAACATTCTATTCTTTATTAATCAGTGGACTGATACCCTTCCAGGAAGTCTTTGCACTTCTGGGATCAAGCATTGCTTGGCAATCCACTACCTACCTATCTAACAGTTTTCTTGTTTAAGTCTCTTTCTTTTGCAGGTGTCATCCTCCATAGCCAAAGAGGAGTCCCTTCAGTCATATGGATACAGTGTGCAGACCTCATCTGAGTATCATCTAACCCTTTTCCATTACTTTAGTCTTTCATCTCTTTTGAGTGTAGAAAATCAAAAATAGTTTGAAATATTCTGGCACGCTCGGTGGGACACTAGGAATTTTCCTTGAGTTCATACTTTTTTCTTCTAAGCATATTTTTCATATAGGTGCATTAGGTCTCTCCTTACATCTATTTCTTCTATCTCTTCCAAAAGACACCATTAGAAATGTTAAAAAGAACCCTTCTTTCTTTCTTGCATCTTAGACTAGTCAAAATCATACTCTTCAACCTCTTCTCACTTGTCTACATACGAACACACATTTCAATTTGAGCTTAAAATCTATTGCATTTCATTTCTTCCTGAATGCATATTTAGTCCACACATCTAGTAATTAAAATGCATCATGAATAAAGCGTATGCCACTCATGTTACACATCCAAACCACTTACACAAAATTAAACATCTAAACACACTTGAGACAAGGCCTGACTAGGATTTCATCACCTAGCAGATACCTTACCCATCCCGGCAATCCCACTTGGACTTCACTACCAAGGGGAAAGCCCACTCTATTCTCTCATAGAGGATAAACTCTAGGGGAAGTATATAATAGCTAAGTGGCCCAGCTCGGCTCTGGGTTCGTGAAGTGAGGGGAGCAAGCTCCTAGCACCAGGCCACGTACGGAACCTAATACAGACTCTTGAGCATCGAAACTAACCTGAAACCAACCTTAGACTGCATCTTCTAGGACCCGTTCTAAAAGCCAACTTCTCAAACACACTCTAAGGCATAAGCCAACATGATTATAAAAGTTTATTCTTAGGATTTAACGTTTAGGGTCTACTTGTCTTCATCTTCTTTTCTGTCTTTATCTGGTTTTTTGAGCTAGTGAGGATGTTTTCTTCTTTCTTCCCAAAACTCTCAAATTTTTTGAGTTTTTGGAAAACACGGTAACCAACATCAGTTTTACCACTGACGTCAACAACCTTTCTTTGCCGGCATCAGTTATCTAACCAACATTGGCAACCTGTTTCACTAACATCGGTTTTTCAAATGACATCGGTCACTATCCAAATCTTTCTTCCAAAATAGCAGGCTTAAAACCCAGCTTTCTGGTTGTCCAACACCCATTCTAGTTTTTTGAGACTGAAAAACATAATTTTTAGAACCTGACCCTTTCTTGCCTTGAATGGTTTTGACACGTAGTCAAACCAAGACTCTTGTTGACCATGCAAGGCAACAACTACTTCCACCTTCACCTTCCATAACCAGTCCTTTAATGGAGTATCATTCAGAGACCGAATGAACTCCTACCCAACCGACCCCGACTCAGCCTCCCATTGTCCTTGAGGGGGACCAAGACTTCAAAAGGTTCCTTGACCTCAATTTCAAGGCCCTTCAACATTATCTCACATGAAGTCGAATGCGAGACTCTTTAGGCAACCCAATTTATGGGATGCCAACCTCCTTAGTTGAGAGGGCGGCCATATCCACCACCTCTGTCATCCAGCTCATAGACACCCAAGTCTTCGCCTTGACTAATGACCAGCCCATGACTAAATTTCAAAATGTGGCTTCTCCTTCTATTTCTGGGCCCACTTCCATTAGGGTTTTGACCCCCCATCAACCACAGACTACTCAACAAACTTCTACCCCTTTCCAAAATCTAGCTGTCTCCATCCCACCTACTCTTTCCCCCATCAACACCAGGGTGGTTACTCATCCTTTGGCTAGTGTTACCACAACCCAACCACCTCTGGGAACATCAAGCCTAGTCATGCCTTCTACTTTCATGACATAACCCCCCTTGGTCTCCACATCTATCCTAATGACTAGTTATCAGTATGTTGTGCCTATAAAAGTGCAACCGACTACGTCATATGCCCCTTCTAACACCTTCCAAGTGCCTTACAACCTAGGGGGCACCGCACCTACAAATGCGTTAGTTGATCTAATCAAAATGCTGATGGACAAAATGTCTAATCTTGAGACCTCAGTTTCAGGCTCAAGAAATGTCCTATCATATGACCAAATTTTTAATGAACCCATCCATCCCTCCATCCCAATCCAGCCGTATCCCAGTCAGTGGGAACTTCCTAAGTTTACTCGCTTCCAAAGTAAGGAAGACCCATAGTAGCACCTACGAGCATTCAGACATGCTTGTTATCTTATAGCACATGATGATGTGTTACTGCTACGCACATTCCCCATGTCACTTTTTGGTGCTGTGCACGACTGGTACAGCTCTCTCACCAGACACTCTCTCTTCACATTCACCCAACTGGCCCAACTCTTCCTTGACCAATTCTTGATCAATATCACCAATAAGGTCTCCATCAAAGATCTATACTCTATCAGACAGTTTGAAAATGAATCCATAGCTGATTTTGTTACCTGTTGGAGAGGCTTAATCAACCAGCTCTCCTTTTCTTTACCTCAACCCGAACTCATCGAAATCTTCTCTCAGGTGTGTGCCAAACATATTTCCTCCACTCTCTGGGTCCAAACATTCCACACCTTTGACGAAGCTTTCACGATGGCTAGGAAGCTTGAACTACATGCCGTTGAGGAAAATAAAGTCAATTTGTGGAGTAAAAACCCTAACACCAAGTCTAATGACTCTTCCTCTAAACCTTCTTCTTCTAATTCCAAATCTAATGCATTAACAAATGATGTAGTCATTAGATCATTTTCAACCACAAATAACCAATCTCAGCCTTCCACATCAGACTACATCACCAAACAATTCTAGCAAAGATATGTGTAACGTCAGTATACTCCACTAGGAGAATCATACGCATCTATGTTGGATAAACTTGTCAAACAAGGAGTCCTCAATCTCCCCCAAATCTGATTGCCTCCTCAATTCAATCCCTTGTGCACTATCCTTGCATGATATAGGGAGAATGACTTCTACAATTACCACCGTGTCAAAGGCCATGACACAACCAACTGTAAGACTCTCAAGAACATCATTCAGGACATGCTAGATAAAGGTGACCTTATTTTGGATAACCCAAACATGCCACCCAATCAAAGCATAGACATCTTTAAACAACCCTTTCCTAACCATCCTCCTAGCCAAAACAATGTGTAGACCATGGCTAATGACTCTCAAGAGCATAACATACGCACAGTCAATACAGTCTCACCTCTCATGTCTGACCAACCTCTCTTATAGTCTCAAGAGGTTAGTCCACCTATCAGTCCATTACATGTGGAGGAACCTTCTTCTCCTATTATTTCTCCATCGACTTCCCTTATATTGGAGGATGCCTTGACCATACCACCACCACCAGTCCCACCGTCCTCCTTCCTGCTACCAATGGTGGACCCTACCCTTCCTACTCCACAACCACAAGTAGAAGGCACAATCATCCCTGCCCTCTACCCTCTTGAGGAGCCACATTATCTAATTCATTCTCCACCAAGAGAAGAACCTATCTCTCCACCTTCTTCAACCAAAGACAATCCAGTTATGACTCCCCCACACCTTGGGTCTGAAACTGCCACACCTCACACATTTTCAGCCCCGTAACCATCCACATCTTCTGAAGGACCAAAGCCTCATCCGACATCTTCCCAACCATTCTCTTGATTATTAGAGAAACTAGGTCTTCTCCAATCGAGGAAATTGGAGCATCAAGCATTATGGGAGTGACTCAAAGCTCCTCATCCTGCCTGACCTATCTCATCTCATGCCGCCAACCCTCTTGTGACAAAATCCCACAACACAGACCAGACTTCTACTTCTAAACCTTCAAAACCTCAACCATCCACATCAGAACATAAACCCTCATCCACCATATCAAAACCCATCAAGTCACTTGGTGTTCACCCCGTCACTAACCTCACTCACCTGCAAGTGAAGGTAGACTTGAACCTTGCCTCGCCCAATAATAGTCCTCAAACCAACCCAAAGAAGACCGCTAAACCACCGTGTCAAACTCCTCCTCCACTGTCACAATTACCCTCCATTTTGGGCCCTCATCCCTCTACTCTAATAGGAGTGCTCCCTACTCCAACCCCTAACCAAAACAAGTTAACACCACTACTTCCTTTACCTGCCACAACCCTACCTCCTCTAAAAAATTTGGCACCTCTCGCAAAGAAAGTGTCGTCTATGCACCTAGCCACACCACCAACCCAAAAGGTGGTATGGAAGCCTCCTTCAACACCTCCCAACTATAAGTCATCAACACCTCCCACATCGATAAGCATAGACCCTTTAGTGGGTTTATATACTTTGATATTGCACTGAATTTTACAAACCTCTAGCATAACCCTTCCACCTATCAAACCATTCCAACCTCTCAAGTCAAAACCTTCCAGGTTTGATGATACTAAAATTTGTCTATATCATCACACGCTAGGACATGATACCAAGAATTGTTGTGCCCCCAAGGTTGTCATTCGCCAATACATGGAGAAAGACACCTTTCTCCTTGAGGATACTGTTGATAGACCTTTGACACCCCCCCATATCTCTCAAACCCCTTCATCGTCATTGACATCTCATCAACAGACTATGGTCTCTTCACCTCATTCGCCCCCTCTCTTCAAAATTAACACCATCCACATAACCACTAGGTCACAAAAGGATAAGGCAAAAGAAAAAGCTGCTATTCCTTGGACCTACCCTTTTGTCCAGCCACCTCAACCACCAAAGCCCAAGATTTCCATCCTGGTTGCATCCCAACCCTCTTCTTTAGGGGCAATCCATGACTCTATGTTAAAATAGCTTCACTAAATGCCCATGAAGATGACCTTATATGACCTCATCCAAATCTCACCCCAACATTGTCAAGCTCTAATTAGAGCCTTACAGGCAGCATAGGTTCAACCCGAAGACCCCCAACCACTAGCTGCCCTAGTCCACTCATTATCCCCCATCGCCTCTATCACTTTCAGTGACTCTAAAATTCCTACCTCTAATTTAGAAGATTAGGACGCTGCTCTTTTCATCACAGCCTATGTTGAACACACCCGCATTAAGTAAGTCATGATTGATAGAGGTGCCAGCATTAATATCATTTCTACCCATGCCTTTGATCAATTAGCCCTCCTCAAGAATTGCATATCAAAAACCGATGCAATCCTTTGATCCTTTAATGACACCACCGCTACCACCATTGGCACCATC
Organism: Torreya grandis; assembly: GCA_037957365.1. NCBI lineage: Eukaryota > Viridiplantae > Streptophyta > Pinopsida > Cupressales > Taxaceae > Torreya > Torreya grandis. The sequence continues at coordinate 1,638,728 of JARHVA010002685.1, forward strand.
ATCCTCCACATTCGTGTTGGCTCGTGCATAGTCCAGGAGCTCTTCTACATCATCGAGGGAGAGTTACAATATAACATGTTACTAAGACGACCCTGGATCTGTGCCATGGCTTGTGTCCCTTCTACACTTCACCATTGTGTCAGATTTGAACACGATGGGCAAGTCCACGTCATTCCCACCGACCCATCCCCTTTCAATACTTGTAACACGACCTATCGACCAAATGACGTCCTCATTCCTCTTAAGATACCAACCGAAACACCACCTCCATCTATGGAAGCTTCAACCAGTACACAAATGGCAGTCACACTCACATCACCTTCTCAAGTGACAACCAAGGACCCCATGGAAGATATATTCCAATGACTTTCACTTGGGGAATATCGCTTACTTACCTTAGACATGTTCCAGACTCCACAAGAGTATGGATAGCTTCATCACAGTCCAAGCTATGACCATCAGATCGGAATGGTCATCCCTTATGGTCCTCCTCACCATCAAACCAATCTCATCTATGGGGGGCTAGATCAAGCTCCTACTGATGGGAATATTCTCTCCTCACCTCAACCATTCACATCCAACTTCTCCTTTCTTGGTAACCCCACCTTTGCTCATACCTACCTTTATAGGTGTGCATGGAAGGATTTTGGTTTCGAGTGCTATGAACAAGGCTCCCATCAGCCCATCAAACTACCCAATGATGACAATACCAAGAAATGATATGGTCTGGGTTTTTAAGAACCCACCAAGGCTTCTACAAACCTTTGTCTCAAACCCATCATAGACCAATCTCTGCCAAGCTCACCTATTCCCCCATCCTCACCTACGGAGTTGGTGGTTTCCATCCCTCCTAGTTTTTTTTTGGCATAAACACCATTCACTTGGAACCCCTAACCTATCAACTAAATGGGGTATCCAGGTCTCTCCCTCTCACTTATCCCAACATGATAGATGATGACTCGACAACCATCAACATTGTTCACTGTGTAGATGATGATGCCATTCTCACCTACATGGGTGCCAATGACTCTTTCATTTAACGCTCCCTCCCTTTCGAAACGTAGGTTATGTTAAATGAATCGACCATTGACATTAACCTTCCATCTTTTAATGTTCCTCATGTCTTAAAGATTGGTCAATCTTTGGATGCCCAGGAGCAGATCGACTATACCACATTTCTTTTAGACCATAGCAAGGCCTTTGCTTGGACCTACAGTGACATGCCTGGCATTAACCCTAGCATTGCCACTCATAACATCGTCACAAACCTAGAGGCTAAGCCTATTAGGCAAAATCTTCAAAAGATGCATCCTCGCATTGTGTTCCTTGTCAAAGAGGAGCTTCAGCATCTTCTCTCTGTCTCTTTCATCCAACCCATTGATTATCCATAGTGGGTATCTAACATCATCCCTATCACCAAAGCAACTGGGGGGATCTGAATCTACACTGACTATCATGACCTTAACCTAGCCTGTCCCAAAGATGATTTTCCTCTTCCCAACATCGACCAACTTATTGATCTCATGGCCGGTCATGAGATGCTATCACTCATGGATGGGTTCTCAAGATATAACCAAATCCTGATTACACCAAAAGATCAGCACAAGACTACCTTCATCACCCCATGGGGGACTTTCTACTATCGGGTCATGCCTTTTGGCCTCAAAAATGTAGGCACCACATACCAACATGCCATGACTTACATTTTTCACGATCTCCTCCATAAAATCATGGAGGACTATGTGGATGACCTGCTTGGCAAGTCTAAGCTTCATCGTGACCATTTAACCATCCTCAAGATCATCTTCTCTCACCTTCTTCAATACAATGTCTACCTTAACCCCAAGAAATGTGTCTTTGGGGTCCTTTCAGGAAAGCTCCTGGGTTTCATTGTCTCTCTTCACGGCATTGAGATAGATCTCGCTAAAATCTGGGCTATACTCAAAATGCCACCTCTGACCAATCTCAAGCAACTTTGTAGTCTACAAGGGAAGCTCCAATCCATCTGTCGCTTCATCTCACAGCTCTCTAATTACTACCAACCCTTTCATCATCTCCTCAAGAAGGACATCTTCTTTAATTAGGATAAGGGTTGTCAAGAGGCTTTTGAAGTGCTCAAATGCTATTTGGTCTCTCCACCAGTCCTTATTCCACCTAAATATGACCAACCCTTCTACCTCTACATCTCAGCAACCAACCATTCGTTAGGTGCCATGATCATGCACCGAGACAAGCAACACCGTGAGCAAGGTGTTTACTACATAAGCCAGACACTCGTCGACTATGAAACTCGATATACCCATACCGAGAAACTCTGTTTGGCCTTAGTCTTTGCCATTACCAAGCTCCATCATTATCTTCTCAATCACAAAACCTTTGTCATCACTCACACTGACCCCCTTAAATACATGCATTCCAAGCCATACCAAAACCAACGTATGGCTCATTGGCTCATGCTTCTTGCTGAGTTTGACTCGGAATTCATCTAGCAGAAATCCATCAAGGGGAAAATAATTGCTGACCAATTGGTAGATGCCCCTCTACCTGACAATCAACCTTCTTAGTGCAAGTTCCCTGACAAATCTATCACCACTCTCTTAACTGATGACACATTCTACCAAATGACGATGTTCTTCAACAGCTCCAAATGTCAACTCGATGGGGGTGTGGGGGTCATTCTCATCCCACATGAAGGTGAGCCCATGCCTCTGTCTTTCAAACATGACTTTGAATGTACCAATAACATGGCTTAATATGAAGCCTTAATTTTGGGACTTCAAACCACCCTTTCTTTAAGCATCAAGACCATCAACATCTTCGACGACTCACAACTAGTCTTCAATTAAATCAACAGTTCATATCTTTGTAAAAATGAAATTTTGTAAAGATACAAACACTGTGTTGACACCCTTCTAGCATATTTTGACCATTACTTCTTGCAGACTGTTCCTCAATCTATGAATAAGTTTGCTGACACCATGGCTTCTCTCACCTCGCATATTCCATCTTCATCATCTTCATCAAGAATTTTTGTCACAGTGCATCGTGTGCCGCTGCCTTCGTACATTTCCACTAACATCAACCTCGTCAACACCATAAACTCTAGTCCATAGGATATTTGGTATAAACAACTTGTGAACTACTTGGCTCATTTTATCATCCCTTCTAATCTCTCTAACAATGCATGATGGGCCTTTATCAAATGTACGGCTCGCTATACCATGATAGGGGGTCTTCTCTATAAAAGAGGTTTTAACGGCCTCCTTCTTTACTCTTTGACCTCCACTAAAGCATCTCATGCCATTAAATAGGTCCACAATGGGATTTGTGGTGGACACTTTAGTTGTAACTTGATTGCTAAGCGCATCCTTCGCCTAGGCTACTATTGGCCCACTCTTCATCAAGACTGTAGTGACTATGTTTGGTGTTGTATCAAGTGCCAGCAGCACGCTAACTTGCTTCACCTCCCAAGCCATGCTCTACAAGTCGCTAAGGATTTTTGGCCTTTTTCACAATGGGGCTTAGATCTCATTGGTGAGATTAACCTTCATTCATCTCTTCGTCATCAGTCCATTATCACCGCCATAGAGTATTTCACTAAATGGGTGGAAGCTATTCCTCTCATCTCCACAAAAGCTGACAAAATTATTGACTTCATCAACACCCACATCATCTATCATTTCGGTGTACCCCACAAAATCATCACCGATAACGGCAAGTCATTCAAAAACAAAACTATCCAAAACATCTATGACTCATTTGGCATCAAACTCAGCTTCTCCTCGCCTTACTACCCACAAGCAAATGGGCAGGCTGAGGCTTCCAATAAAATCTTAACTAAAATTCTCATGAAGGTGGTCAATAACACTAGAAGGGATTGGCACATTCACATTCCCTTCACTTTATGGGCCTACCGCACAAGCATTCAAACCCCTACGGGTGTTACACCTTTCTCTTTAGTGTACGAAATAGAGGTTGTCCTAACTTTTGAAGTATAGATCCTATCTCTTTGCATCTCTCTGCATGACATTATTTCTAACGATGACTTTCATCAAGACCACTTAGCTCAACTTGAGTTACTCGACGAATGTCATCTTGCTGCCCTCAACCATCTCCATGTCTATCAAAATCGCATCAAGCAAGCTTATGACAAAAATATGAGAGAATGAGATTTTAAAATCAGAGACCTCATCCTCAAAGAAAATCAACACGTGACCAATATGGAACAAAGTAAATGAGGCAAATTTGCTCCTAATTGGCTCAAACCTTACATCATCATGCACAGGTATGGATCAGGGACTTATCATTTGTCTTCTCTTGAAGGCTGACTAGAACTTGAGCCTCTTAATGCCTTGCATCTATGACCATTCTACTGTTAGTTGCATACTTGCTCACTTGACATTTAACTTGCGTTCATCCCTTGAGCAATCCCTATCCTCTTAATCCTCATTCCTTTCAACCTTATTCCCCTAAAACAATCCCTCTGTAACCCTTTTATAAAGTATGAATGCTTTATCCTAATAAAAAGGAGCCCTTAAACTTCTATAGTCTTGTCCATGACTACAAATTCTATCAAAAATAAATTGATGTCAACATCTCAAAAGGTCATAAACTCTAAAGGCAGACTGCTCCCTTGAAGGACAGTTATACTATCATTGTTGTAGATAATAGACTGCTCCCTCGATGGACAACTATTCAAAGCCCTTATATATATAAAGCAAAAATATAGACCACTCCATCAAAGGATGGCTATGACTAAACTCTTGCTACAAACAACACTTTCTTAGAAGCTTCCTGCATCGATCAGCTTCACAAATGACCACAAAACACAATGACATCTCTATGTAGACTTCCCGCATTGATCAGTCTGCTCAAGAAAAAAAAAGGGGGGGATCATGGACTTGGCTTGTAGTCATCTCAGGGTCTCCTATAAGAAGGGGCAAAGTTATCCATCCTAAATAGGGTTACCCTATCCTAACATATCACATCACCTACTCAAAGGATTTCGAGCTCATTTTAATGTCAAAGTGATTCGATTACCTCTCTAACACAACCAATGGTCAACGATGTAATGCATGAATGGGGCTTTTGTTTCTAAAAACCCCCTACCTATGCTATCATTATGGTCCTTGTCAATGAAAGGTCAAACATGCCTTTCACTTCCTCCTTACCTTTGGTCACATTCAACCAAATCATTTTCCATCCAACCCAACCCAACCTTTTTCAGACCACTCACATTATCATAACTTATTCACACTAGTTTCTATGGACACCAATACATATGGAAACTATTGACCACACAATTTATGTCAAGCATAAACCATTACTTTCTGAAGCATAAATAGACCCATTTCATTTTTAGAATACATCCATTACTTAATATGGACAATTTCTAGGGATGAAAAACCCTGACTAATGCTACAAAATACACCATTGCACAAAATGGAACAGGCTGTAACATCATCTTTCCCCTCATCATTTCAAGCATGTACCCTCAAACATATGGGAAGTGCTACATCATTATCATGACCAAACCAAACACATTAACTACTTTGACCCTTTTCCTCCCTTTTGGGAGAGCTAAATTGGCCAGAGGCCCTAACAACAAGGGTTATGTAGGCAGCACTTAGTTGACATGGGGTCTTTTGAGGTTAGCTCAGCCATTCCTTTGTCCATCCTTGACCAATGACCTTAGAGATCGTGACTATCTCCTTAGACCATGACCACTTTTGAGACAACTCTACCTTGGTTGTTTTGATTGCCCTTGCTACCTCACACCCAGTTAGCAAATTGTCCTCGACCCCCACAAGTATTGGATCACGCTCCAATTGATCCCCACTACTTGTGGCATTTTTTGTGTTTTCCAAGTGCACTTCCTGAGCCTAGGATACTTGGCACATGACGACCATTGGAGCTACAACTTGGATCATTTAACCCAATCAGCTATGACTAAATACTGGGGCCTGGTTATTTCAATTTTAGCACTCCTCAACCTTTGACCATGACAATTTGACCTACCTATTGTGTGGTGTGGCATACGTGTAATCCCACCCTTTACAGCATTCACACCCTAACCTTCACCCTTTCTCAGGTTCCCTTCCCTTGACTCTCACTTTGAGGGGGGAACATCTCATCCCATACCTGGGGCAACCACCTCCTATTTTTGTCTTGCAGTTCATCAAGAACAACCAACAAGACAAAAAGGGGCAAATGTAGACACCAAAATCATGTCTATCCCTTGGTCATCCTCCCCCTTGGTCTCCTTGGTCCACCCCCTAACCATTCCTAACCCACACACTTATTAATTTAAAATAAATTAACTACTTTAAATTAATAACCCCCTTGACACATCACCCATGCCAAATCTTAATTACTTAAACCCCATTTTAACCCTCCCATTAGCCTCTCTCATTCCTTTAATCTGCCTTGGACCATTTTCCAATGACAGTGAGACCCTGGGAGTTGCAAGAATGGGTGGAAGGCTAAAAATAGCCTCTTTTCTCATTCTTCAGCCACCAACATCGATCAGTATGCGGCTGACGTCGGTGATTCTGCCAGTGTTGGTTACCTTTAAAACTACATTTTTTGCTTCCATTACCAGCCTCTTTCGAACATGAATCCTCTTGCTCTAGACTTCAATCTTTTTTGCTCCTCAACTTCTTGCAGATATCAGCATTTCAATAACACTCTCCAGGCTCAAAGGTTCTGCTCCAGTCATTCTGCACCAGATTGAAGGTTGCACGACACCTCTAGCATCAGTGACACTATCAACAAACCACCTTCATCTCTACCTCTCCACCCACAGCTAAGTATTTGTAATAGTTTTATTTTAGTTTATTTTTAAATACATTAGCAATCAGTTTACTACCCATTTCCAAGTATTCTTGACACAACCCAGTGTGTTCTTCCCGAAGAGGCTAAAAAGCCTTCTCTCACCTTGATCTCTCTTTTTGCCCCTGTCATCCATTTAATCCCTTTTTAGCCACACTCTCTACCCTGTAAACCTAGCGCAAGCCACTAAAGACTTCTATAGACACCCCAAACTACTTTGCTGACCACAAACAGCCCTGAGACTCATCCAAAGCCATATTATCAATCCAGACCTGACTTTCAACCAAACCAGTGCTGACTTCCTTCTTAGAGAGGCTGAGAGTCCCTTCTCCTACCCATACCCCTTTTCTGGAAACACATCCCTATCCTTCATTTGGTCCTTCTTTCAGGCTACACTCTCTATCCTGTAAACCCTACACAGACTCTCAGACTACCACAGACTATCCCATCAACCATAGATTGACCTTAGACTCATCCAAAGCCTCATTTCCCCAACTGACACTAACTACCAGGCCCATTTCCCCCATCGATGTTGGTAGACTAACTGACGTCAGAGACCTTAACCAACTGACGTTGGCAGAACCATCGATGCTGGCGATTGTGGAAGATAGATTGATACATATAGGTACACATTTGTTTCTATTTCTTTTGTTTAGTCCTTTATCATTTCCTTTTCTAGCAACATTCTATTCTTTATCAATCAATGGACTGATACCCTTTTAGGAAGTCTTTGCACTTCTGGGATCAAGCATTGCTTGGTAGTCCACTACCTACCTATCTAACATTTTTCTTGTTTAAGTCTCTTTATTTTGTAGGTGTCATCCTCCACAGCCAAAAAGGAGTCCCTTCAGTCATCTAGATACAGTGCACAGACCTCATCTGGGTATCATCTAACCCTTTTCCATTACTTTAGTTTCTTTCATCTCTTTTGAATGTAGAAAAGCAAAAGCAGTTTGAAACAGTGTCTAAGCAAATCGACGATGTGCATACAATCATATAAAGAAGATCCAACAGCATGTGGGAAAATATAGAGTTAGTGGGTATAAATAAATCAATGGAGTGTGTGAAATAATACAAAGTAGATATAACAATGATCAATGGGTTAAAATCTCAGTAGATCTTAAGATAAAATGTGTGGCTGACAAGTGTCTTAACCATATTAAACTGGTAAAAAATCTATGACTCACATTTATTCATATAGAGAAAGATCAATGGTGTAAGAAAGGTCAATAATTTAATAGATATTATATCAAGAATGGGGCCACCAAATGTCTAAATTTGATAGTCCTAAATCAATAATTTGATAACCAATGAGCAAAGATGAGCCTAGGAGACTTTTGGTGGAGGTTGACGAAGCTATTTTAAACCCAAAAAATCAATGCATAAGAGTTGAGTTCAAAGATGATCCAAGATGAACCAAAATGGATATTTAAAGTTTGAACAATTCCATTCAAGCTCCGAAAATGTGGAATCAAACTTTTAGTTCTAATAAAGATCGATGGTGGGCTATTAGGCTATTCAATCAATGTAAATGCACCTTCATAAATATGATGATTGTATGAAAACCAATAAATGGGATTTGTTTTCATCTATAGTAGATATGTGTCCAAGGCTTGCATTAAATATTATACCAAAGCATAAATATGATACCCATATCATCTACAATTCAATAGGAACATTCAACCACCTAAAGTAGACATAGTCATGATTCAATCAAGTTGATGGACATAAAGATTTTGTCTTTATAAGCAAGCCAAATAGAAATGGTGTATAGTCCCAAGATGGAGATCTAGTGGTTGGAGGAAGTAGTTAGAGCATTTAATGAATTTTTAGGAGATATCTAAGGGTTTTCCTTCTTATTAGGAGCATGTCTCATCATCTAAAACACATTTTTATCTCCTAGTATGTTTTTCAAATATCTCAAAAGGACAAATGAAGGATAATATAGTAATATAAAATGTCTAAATTTGTATTTTGACTATGGTTTGTGACACCCAATCTATATCTCCTTTTTAAATGCTCTTGGTGACCCTTCTAGACATCTTTTTGCTCATTACCAATCATTTAGAACCTTATAAATAGTCATTCCACCTTGGTCAGGCAAATTTTCATAGGCCAATCATATTCCCCAAGGTCCTAAACCTGTATGATAAGAGTGTCATACTTAGAATATAGCATTGTACCCTAGGGTGTCCCATTTTTGGTGCTCCATCCATTTGCATTTTGATCCCAAATGGTTATTTTCATCTGATTCATATATTTCATTATATTGTCCTAGTGTGAATACATCTAACCCATGACTAATGGTTCCCTATAAAATTCTATCAAAAGCTCATTTCCAAAGGGAGATGACAAATCTTATAAAGCAAACAAGAATACAAACAAAACACTACAAAAAACTTCCTTATTCTCTGCATACATTCACCCAAAATAACTCCAAACACACTAAAAACTTCATACTAGTCTATAACCACCTTAAGCACTCTCAATTTAGCATTTTTGAATCCACATTACACTATTTCACAAAAGCACATTAGGTGGGAGAACTACGTATGGCTTGATACCTCTTTGGAGTATTGGTATGTAGGTAGCATGCCCACATAAAGGGTATGTATTACATGTTCAGTGCATTTTACACATTAACCCCCCTTTTCTTAATTGGTTCAAACATTTTTTTATCAAGAATGATGGAGGGTTATGATTTGAAGATTAAATTATCTTTACAATGAGTTTTTTCATGAATAAACACTCAAGATTTCACAGGCAAGCTCATACAAGAACAACATTAGGAGTGGACTACTATGTTAGACCTTAAATTGTCTTATTTATGATGCTCCTATCCTTTTATTGAATGAAATCTAGATTCAAATTCATGACACTATCTCAAACCTGCACAACCAGTTTTAGCCTCTATCTAATCCATCTTAGTTGAGTTTCAAGTTAAGATATATTTCTCCATATTTAATGATATTTTTAGAAAGGTAAAAAATATATAAAAATTATACAAATCAAGAATATGTTTATTGTAATATTATTTACTAATTTATTAATATAAACCCTTAACTAAAATAGGAATAAAAATCCATGATTCCCAAATCAGTAAAATCATTTAGTGAACCCGACTTACTTCGTTTGTGCATAAAAACCCTAGGGAAAACTCCTTGCTAATTTTTCTAGTATTTTTCTGAATTTTTCCTGCATAATAAATCAAAATTTCACATTTAAATTTTAAAATTTACCATAGTAATTGTATTAAACTATTTCATTCAAACCCTACTTGAATCTACTAGGTCCCTTTGCTTCTTGAGGTATCACCTTACATGTTTTTAAGATTTGTATTCTTTTAGTGCATATTCTAATTTTCTATTTTTAGGACTTTACATTTCCTTGCATCACATTTTTATTATTATAACTTATCACAAAAAAATCAATCCATTTTTTATTTGCTTTCCTACATTAATAATGGCCCAATATACCGATTTTTATGAAACTATTAAGAGGGAACTTTAAGAAATTTTAACTAAACATCCTAATATACAAAATGATATGCTTAAAATACTAAAATAAGAAAAAAAAAATCAAACAATGGTCAATAATTTTAAAATACAAAACAACCAATTAAAAATGACACTATGAGGGCAACTATGTCTCAACAACCCCTTATAGAAACCCAACCTTCCTATGAGGTACCACCAATTATGACTAGTACATCCTTGTCTCCTGTTGTGGCCACCATTGTGGAAGAGATAAAATATCTTCAATCCAAGGTGATACACCTTGAGCAAGGTGCCTCTAGACCAACACAAGCTTTGGATTCTTTTTCTCTACTTTATACACCATTGGCATGTCATATTACTTCTACACCGTTTCCACCAAGTTTTGTTCAACCCAAGCTCAATACATATGATGGAAAAGGTAATTCAGAGACATACTTGAGATATTTTCATGTAGCATTCTTGGACTATGTGCCAAATTATTGGTTATTAACCAAGATATTCTATAGATTTTAAAGGATTATGCTCTATAATGGTTCTATAGTCTACTGAATTAGTCAATCAATACATTAAATCCTTTATCTAACATGTTCCTAGCTCATTTCAGCATTAACATATGTGACAAGGTTTCTTATTCCCAAGTTACACAACAAAAGTAAAGGTCAAATAACCATCTCATAGATTATGTTCTTCAATATAAGACTATCTTGGTTAAAATGACTAGCCCCATGGTTGATAAAAAATTATAGGATCTCTTTAAATAAAGCCTTCTTCTAGATTTTCATGAATCATTAATGTTCAAAAGGTTCTCTTCTTTCACTAAGTTATGTCATACACAAAGGAAAGGGAAGTCTAATTAATTTTAGTGGGAAGACTCAAGTACACAAGTATATCAGAAACAACAAACAAGAGTGACAAAAAAGTCTCATAAAAAGTAAAGGTTAATGATAGCAAAATTCAAAATCAACCTATAGTTGATGCAGCTTTAGAGTCCTCTTAAAAATTGGTTTTATCAACACCTCCTAGAAGAGCCTTTACTAATCTACCAGTATCTCTAGCTAGAGTCTTACAAAAACTATTGAAATGTAATATCATATCTCTCCCTCTTATTCAATAAGTTGATACAATAAAGCCTCTTCCATATGGATATGATCAAAATGCATTTTATGATTTTCATAGGGCATTAGGCCACAAAATGAATAGGTGCATCAGTTTGTGACACAAGATACAAGACTTGATAGATGGTAACCTCATTGATATTAACACTCTAGTTAAGCCTCCTTAGATAAAGCAAACATAGGAAAAGGCTCTAAATTTTTTTCAGATCCTTTCCCACAACATTCTAAATAGGAGACAAGGGATACAGTAGGTGTACACCATGCATATCATGCATACCATCCACCATCTACATATCAGGTACCTTCAGTTAAATCACATCCTTTGAGCAACATGATTGGTGTGTATAATTCTAGAGTTATAGCTAGACCTTAGATCTCCTTTTTAGAGCAGGTGATAGTTGAGGATGATTTGGACTATGATGCACTTTTTATCAGAACCTACATTAATCATCATCCTATTTATATTATTATCATTGACAATGGATCCAGTGTCAACATGTGCACTATGACATTACTTCAACATTTAGGATATTTAGAGTAGGATATTACCCCAATGGACATAGTTGTCAATGGATTCAATGGACACATACAAATTTCATTAGGTGAGATTGTAATTCTTTTATAGGTTGTACCTACACATGTGGCTACACCATTTACTATTGTTCCTAGTGAAATATTCTTTGACATGTTGATTGGTTGACCATGGATTCATAAACTTTGAGTATTACCTTCTATAGTTCATAGATGCATGAAATGCATTCATGTTAATCAAGTTGTTACAACTGGTGGAGAACTCCATATGATCTACCACTCCCCACTTCAGAGCCATCTCCTACTCCATAGTCACCAATTTCATATCTTCCACCAGTTACAATTCTTCCTTTATTTGAGATTTAAACATAGTTAAGGCTTCCTTTGTCAGCATAGGGAGTTCATTCACTTTCACAGAGGCCTCTCTTAGAGTGACCACTACATCAATGATAGGTTCAATATTTAAGATAGTTTTTAGCTGCAACATTCACACCTATATGAGTATTATTGAGGTATCATGCCTCTACACATAGAGCACATTTTTAGAGAGATTATTCTATGACTAAATGGTTCCCTGAGATCCCCATAGGTGCATGTACTTCTCAAAGTTACAAGGGGACCCCATAGTTGGTTTCCACTATAGACATTTTAGATCACTTATAACATAAATAGATTATAGAGTCATAGTCTCATCTCTTACATCATGTTTTATGATCGCACATGATCCCTCTCTTTGATACATGACACCATGATAAGGAGTCTCTCATGAGACTAATCATTTAGTGTCATTTCTTCTCAGATTAATTATACATAGCTTCTTTTCAAATTCCTGTACATAGTTTCCTTATGATTTCTTGTACATAGATTATTTAAAAAATACTAAAAACAATACAAAATTTCAAAATACAAAAACATTCAAATAAATAAATAAGATAAAAAAACATTTTAACTATATGTATTATCCATGATTTACATTTCTATTACCATGTTAGACTTACCTATTATTGTTATATGCTATTATTTGTCAATTTATCTACATTACCATGCTTCACTTGATCTTATTTGAGTGCGTACAATGATGCCCAGATCCTTGATTGCTTCACTCTACCCATTGAGGGGGCATTCCACTTCTATATTTGACACATACATCGATATATCTACCCACTATGGGCATCTTTTACATGACTACACCATCTAGGTTATGTCATTCCTACACTACACACTTGAGTTAGTTTATTGATGTACATTAATTACTAGCTTACATAGATTATTCTATCGACACTCACTAGCATATAGTACTTGTGTATATCTTATCATCTACCTATTATTGTACTACATATTTTTCATACTTTCACTTCTTGTTTTGATTATTTAAATGTGATAGTACTTCCAAAATTTAAAATCCTTCGATTATTGGTTTGAGTAGCTAGATGTGATTGCATTTCTCAATTCTTATTTTTTCTCTTATGTGTGCCTTAGGAAATTTTCTAATGTCCTTTGCTTGTACTCTTTTATGTACTTGTGGACCTCATGCCAACCTTGCTTATTTTCAATTATATGTGTATGTGGCATTTGAATATGCCTTTTATGTTTTCTTTCCTAGTTTGAGTGAAATGTGCCCATGTCCCTTATTTTATTGACCCCTTATCATATTTTGTATGATTATTTATTCTTGCTTCTTGAATTGCATGCTTTTTTTCTTTTTTGCTTCTCTATTCTTTGTAATGTCATTATCTACATCATGTATTATCTTGCCTTCTTAGATGCCATGATGGACATCATGATCAATCCTCCTTGACAACTAAAAATTAACAAGATATCCATTTTTAGTTTAGTATATATCACATGTTATTACATTGATTACATCTATCTAGGCATACCCATGTTAATCTAACAATATATAATACAAACTATGCTATATCTTGAGACATCTTTTCTATTATCATTGATATATCATGTATTTAGCATCATAACAAATGTGTAAGGCTCTTTATTTTGAGGGTATTCATTTTATGGTATTCATTCCTACCCTAAAAAGAGGGGGCAATAAACAAGGGTCTTGTCATAGAGATCATAGCCTTCTATTGGTCAGAAATTAGTTTTTAGAACACTCAGAACAACATTCTAAATTCAAACTAGGTAGAACAAACTAGAAAGATAGTGACAAATACAAAATAGTGATAAAAAATAGTAAAGGACAAGATTACCATACATAGAATACAACACCAGATAATGAAGTGTCATGTTTACAATGCTCCCATCAAAACAACAAAATATTCATATTTTATAGAAACAAACAGAAAGGGAAGATCAATTATAGTTTTTTAGCTACAATGTAGTTTAGATTGGGTAGTTTTAGTAAAATTTTACTCAAAGTATCTATATATAGGGGGAATCATACATAACATGATGGCTCTCACTTCTAGTTTTAAATTAGGTAGTTGGTATAGCTTCTACATTAGAATCCATGTTACAGACACTATTGATTAAGGACAAAGTGCATGACATATTTACGTTCTTTTCTTTCTAAATTGTGTACATTACCCAAGTATTCTTAGAAGTTGCATGCCTTAATATATCTTTAGATGGTTGACATCATTTTAGAGTGGTTGTTATATAAGCTTAATTCTCATTTTTAAAGTGGCTTTCATATAAACTTGATCTCCACCTTTTAGAATGGCCAAGATTGGCCTAGTTCTTAGTACACATTCAATTATCCATGCCACATTATCAGATTATAGAGTATTCATGGGCTTTAGGATCCATCTCATATAACATACATTCATATCGATATCATTTCATAGCTTCACATAGTGAGCAATAATGGAGTCAAAGGACTAGCTAGCCTTTGTATTCTTGAGCCACCTATTCAAAGGTATTATACACATAATCCAAACATCAATTAACACATGCATGATCAAATAGCTTTACTTAGTGGGTGATGATGGATCCAAAGGGCCAAACTTTATATTCTTGAGACACTCTTAGGGAATTGAGCACTCATCTCCATTCATGATATTATTTTATTTAGTATCACTCAAGATCACACATCTTCATGGGCTTTACCATTATAGATAAGTTCAAGTATGCTTTCTACTTTCCATTTATCCTAGTATTTCACTTTTTGGCATCACTATAATAATGGGGGGGGAATGTAGTCATATAAGATGTCTAAATTGGTAGTTTAAGTGTGGTTTATGATACCCTATCCATAAATACTTTAAGCATGATATTGTAACCCTTCTAGATATATTTTTACTCATTAAAGATCATTTATAACCTTGTAATTGGTATTTCCACCTTAGCTAGGATAATTTTCCTAAGCCAATACTATTCCCCCAAGTCCTTAGCTTGTAGGATAGGAGTACCATACTTGGACTTTAACACTGGACCCTAAGATGTCTTATTTTTGGCACTCCTATCCATTTGCATTTTGAGCCCAAATGCTTATTATCATTTGATTCCTATCCTTCATTATGTCATCCTAGCATGATTATATCTAACACATGACCAATAGTTCCATATAAAAGTCTATGCAAAGCTCATTTACAAAGGGAAGTGAGACAAATATTACAAAGTAAACAAGAATACAAACAAAGAAATAAGACAAACCTCCCTATTCTCTACATACAATCACCCAACATAACTATAAATACACTCAAACCCTCATACCAGTCCTTATCCACCTTAAACACTCTCAATATGGCATTTTTGCATGTGCATTACATTAATGCACAAATCACATTATGTGGGAGAACTACATATAGCCTAATCCCTCTTCAAAGTATTTTTATGTAGATTGTGTGACCACATAAGGGGTGTGGATTACATGTTCAATAAATTTTATCCCCCTTTACTCATATGGTTCAAACATTGTTTTATCAATAATTATGGAGGGTTAGGGTTTGAAGATTAATTCAATTCTAAAATGAGTTTTATCATGAATCAACACTCAAGATTTCACAAGTAGGCTCACACAAGAATAATACAAAAACCCAAAAAGTTTCAAGTCTCTATGACTAGTTTGGATAATAAGAGTAGGAGTGGACTATAGAGTTGGACCTTGAAGTATCCTATTTTTGGCACTCTTGTCATTTAGTTGAATTAAATCTACATTTAGATTCATGACACTGTCCCAATCTTGCATAGCTATTTTTAACCTCTATCTTAGCCATCTTAGTTGAGTTTCAAGATAGGTTATATTTATCCTTATTTATTTCTATTTTTAGAAAGATAAAAAGATAGATAAATTATACAAATTAGGACTGTATTTATTGTAATATTCTTTACTGATTTATTAATCCAAACCCTTAACTAAAATTGGAATAAAAATATATTATGACCAAATAAGTTAAATCAGATAATTTATCTATGATAGATTATATCTTGATTTGATAAAAATGTGGTTGATCATTCAATAAATTGTGGTGTAAATTCATTTATTTCTCTTTGATGGTGTTTTCTCATTCTCTCTTTGACTTTTCTCTATGTCTCCCATTCTTTCCCATTTGTAAGATCTCTCTCACTTTTGATGAGGAATTCTCTCTCAGTTTTGGAAGAGTAAAGACTTTCATTTTATAAGGTTAGACCCTATAAAAATTTGTATTGAATACCTCTTGAAGCAATAAATACTTTCTTTACCTATCTGTCCCCTCTGAATTGTGTGTAGAAAACTTGTGCATGATGGCATTATGAAGGAGAATCTTCTATGCCCATTGTCTCTATTTCTTTCTCATTTATAGGTATATTCAAGTTAGTTTTAGGTTTAAGTTAGTTTTCTTTCTATAATTGATGAAATATATCAATGAGTCTTAGAAATCCTCTTTGTTTTCATTCATTGCTTCCTAACCTAATTTATGAAACACTTATGCAACTAGATATTTTTATGAGATTGTGTGAGCTAGCATTGTCTTATGATTCCTCATTATTTACTTCATGCTTATGTGATTTCTTATTTAAATTTGGTGCATCATCTAGTTAACTTAACTAGGATCCCTTTCCCCCTTTCTAACCCTTTTCTTAATTCAAATATTAGTATAGGTGATCCATCAAGATGAATTCAAACTTATCTGAAGGTTCACCCCCACCATAGGTGACCCATAGCTTTGGGTTATTCCCATAGTGTATCTCAATTGGAGAGATCGTAAAGACTCCAAGGGTGAAAATTGATGCTACAATAGTTTATGGAACACCTAGTGGGAATTCATAACTCAAATAAGATTGGTCAAAGTTTTATTTTGGTTTGATCAATTTGTAGTAGTTATAGCTTCTAAGAAATAACATCTATCAACTCCAAAAGAAGATTCAACATTTTGGTAGCATATCAATGACTACATATCATGCCAAAGGTAATAATAAGGTCAGCTTCTATAGGTATTCCCTTTGAATTTATTGAATTACCTTTGAGCTTTGGAAAAATATTAAAATTTTAT
This sequence comes from Torreya grandis, assembly GCA_037957365.1. Lineage (NCBI taxonomy): Eukaryota > Viridiplantae > Streptophyta > Pinopsida > Cupressales > Taxaceae > Torreya > Torreya grandis. Next base: position 1,656,134 of record JARHVA010002685.1, read on the forward strand.
AATACACACCCATATAAAGGAAATTTTTTCTTGAGTCAATCTCAAGGCATACCCCTACAAGAAGATCTTTGTTAAACCCTTTCATTGCCATGGCATCCCCTATAGTTTTTCCCTTTATTGTTTTTAATGACTAGAGTCCTCTGGACCTCCCTCAATGTGATCTTATTCTAGTAGAATCTCTTTAAAATATCCCTTATTTTACTAGAGACCAAGCTATAACCCCTTTTGAACATCTCATGGATATAGCCAACTTCTTCAACATTCATGATATTAATGAGGAAAATGTAGCAATTAGGTTATTAGCCATCTCTTTCAAGGGTGAATCCCTAGATTAGTATAAAATCATTGATACTAACTATATTACATCATGAGATCAATTAGTGGATGCATTATGTAAGATATTTGAGGATAAAATTGACCATGTGTCACTTGTAGAGTAATTAACCACAATTCAAAGAGCCCCTCATGAGGTCTTGTAAGATTTCAATACAATGTTACAAAAGACTTGGGATAGGATCCAAGTATTTATTAGACCTACACCTAACTTTGCCTTATTATATTATTTGAAGGCCATAAATAGTGACATTACAATAATGATCCAGTTCATGGGAGGAAACACATTTCCAAATGCATCTGAGGTAGCAATCAGAGCAAAAAATTATCTGGTGTAGGATGACAAGATTACACCTATACCACCAATGCCTTTGTTCCCTAAGATTATACCACCCCATATTTATATTCCTCCCAATTTTTCAATCCTCTTATGCCTAAAATTTATGCTATACCCTAACCTAAGTAAGAAAATGCTTCCACTAGTCAATCTAGTTATTCCTAAGAATAAAAGAACTTTCAAGAGATTAAGAGCATGTTCCAATCTTTGGGAAATGAACTAGTGAATGTTAAGAGGCAATAAACTTTCAATAGGACTCATCAAGCCTCATATCAACCTCAACATCAATCTTATAAATAAAATATGCCACCCTATAAAGTAAATTTCCAAGGCCAAGGCCAAGGTCAAGGACAAGGGAAACCTAACTATAATAGACAAAGTAACTATAACCCAAATGATGCAAGCACTTCCAACACTTTGGTCCCAATTAAAATTAATATTTTTCAATAATTTGAGGGGACATGACTTAGAATTAGTGTTTTTGGCATTCCATTGTCCTAAACACTAAATTCAACCAAGCTTTCAACGATCAATAATAGTAGGTTGGTAATTATGCGTACAATAAAGTTCTTATGGCTTAGAACATAGAGGTACCCATGATGAAAAAACTAGAAAGCCTAAATAAGGTCAAATACATAATCAAGGACCAATCTAGTTGGGTGCTATAATGGTTAACTATGAGCAAGAAGAGTGTTATACACTCAATCAGAAGGCTAATTATATCTAGGCATATATTCTAGTGGCAACAAATACAAGGTTCAAAAGAAGGAACATGGATGGTAACTAGGAAGTAGTCAAGGACCCTCCTACCATTAATCTTTTAATATCAAATCCAATTGGACCTTATGCTATTGTAAATGTTTCAATAGATCCAAGGAATCAAAATCAAGGGAATGTCTTTATCCCTCAAAACTCACAAACTCAAGGCACAATTATGGCTCCCAAAGCACAACCAAAGATTTTTGGTTCACCCATCAACATTGTGAAACAAATGAAAATGTCTAGTGTGAGTGTGCCAATGTTTGATATGATCTCCATTACTAGTAAGGTAGACATCCTCTAAGAAGGGTTGTCAAGAATCAATGTTTCTAAGAAACCATCAAATAAGGAGAATGTGGTTCTCATAAATGAATCCAAAGGACCTAGTGAAAGGAAATCAAGTAAGGTGGTAAAACCTCCTCCCTTATACATTTAAATAATCATTGGTGACTCTTTAGTACATGATTTCTTGGTAGAGAGTGGGGATATCACCTCAATAATGCCAAAGTCCATAGCTGACTAGCTTGGTCTAAAATATGAGCTCCAGTCTAAAGGAATTGTACAACTTGATGGTTCTTCTATCAAGCTATCTGGTATCATCAAAAACCTCAATTTGACATTACATACTTGTCCTAGTGTCTTAGTGGTTTAAGATGTGTTGATCCTAGATGTACCTCCTCATTTTTCCCTATGCCTATCTAGGGATTTCACTATAAATATTAGATGTTATCTTGTAGTAGATTGGTCATACATGGAATTTAGAACAAGATATGAAACCAAGGTATATATTAAGTCTAAGTCCATTGCACAATTTTTCATAGAGCCTAATAGGCCAGATAGCATAAACCTCAATTGTACCATCCTTGATGAAGATGAACATATGGTTGGTCTAGAATTAAACACTCAATTTGAGGAGATACTAGACATGTTCATGGATGAACTATGTAATGAAAATCATTTTGTTAATCCATTAAAAGGAAGTGAATAGAGGGACATGGGTTTTTACTACTTGCATGAAGAGATTTAGACCATGCCATCCCTCATTAGACCTAAAGAAGATACTAGTGGCTTATGTAAATTGTTATTTTATGGTTCAAGAAGTAAACATGGAGTGGGTGCAAGTGCAGTGCTAGTACCCCCCTCAAATGACAAATATTTACCTTCTTGCAAGTTCTAATTTAGTTTCTCTTATAATGTAATAGAGTATGAGGGTCTTATCCATGGCCTTTAATGGGATAATAAGAGATAAATCAAGAAGTTTCAAGTTTTTGGAGATAGTGAGATAATAGTGCACTAATTTAGATGTTAAAATATCACCAATAATCCCTTGATGAAGTCTTAAAAACATAGAGTGTGGAACTTAATTGAGGATTTTGAGGCCTTCAACATCCAAGTAGTGCCAAACAACCGAATGAACATGATGATAGGTTGGCAGCTATGGGATCTCAATTTGATATCCCAAATGAGTTAAAAAAGACTAAGGTGCATCCACATGTCAAATTGGTGATACGACCATTAGTGCTAGATAATGAAGCTCATTGGTATATATTTGAGAATGACAAGCAAATTGCCTATTTATTGTAGTAGGAAGTAGAGTTATAGTACATAAACTAGGAAAAGTTTCAAGATTAGTATGAGTAGAAAATTATTTAGTTGAGATCTAACAAGCTTAATAAAGTGTTTGTTAGCCTTAAAGGTCTTTTCCATGAGGGAGATCATATAATAAAAGATAAGGTAGTGATGTCAACAAGTGAAGAGAACTATGAAAGACTCATTATCTTCAAATACAAGACACTCAAGCTTGGGAAAGTAGGCACTAAAGCCAAGAGGCATGATTTCATATAAAATTGTAAAGCATATATAGACACCTTTTCTTGGGAATATAATGACATGATAGGATTTAATCCCAAGCTATCCCAACATACTAAATAACTATAGGCTAATGCTAAGCCTATCAGGAAGAAGTAGAGACCTATTAACCAAAAATTGAAGAGATTATGTGGAAAGAGTTGACAAAATTAATTGAATTGAAGATCATCTTTCCCATTAAGCACTCCTTATGGGTATCTAATTTGGTACTTGTGAGGAATAAGAGTGGGTAGATTATATTGTGTGTTGACTTTAGGGATTTGAATAGGATATCTTTGAAAGATCACTACCCCTTACCATCCATGGAGAAAGTCCTTTAGATAGTTGTTGGTTTAGAACATTTTTCCCTTTTGGATGGATATTCAGGATACAACTAGGTGCTGGTAAGAGAAGAAGATCAATATAAGATTGCCTTCACCATAAAGTGGGGCACATATGCTTACCAAAATATGCCTTTTGGATTGTTAAATTTAGGGGTCACTTTTTAAAGAACAATGGACATGAATTTCTAAGGGTTAATGAATCAAATGGTACTAGTCTACTTAGATGATATCATAGTTATCCAAGAAGGCTAGTGAGAATATGGACCATATAAGGCTTATCTTCCAAATATGTAAAGAGTATAAGATCTATTTAAATCCCAAGAAATGTGTGTTTGCTATTCATGAAGGCAAAATATTGGGTCACATCATTTCAAAGGAAGGACTATCCATTTACCCCAATAGAATATGTTTCATCATATCACTATCTATACCCAAGAACAATAAAGGAATCAAAAGCTTCTTTGGGAAGATAAACTTTGTGAGAAGGTTTATACCTAGTTTTGTGAACCCAGTCAAACCCACCACTACCATGCTGAAGAAGAGCCAAGTGTTTACTTGGTCAAATGAAGGTAAAGTAGCATTTGAGGCCATCACGTAAGACATTACCCAATAATCCTCTCTCATGAATCCTAATTTCTCAAAGTATTTCATATTATACACCTTTACCAATATTGACAACATATCAACTATACTGATGTATAATAATGGTGAAGGACTTCAACATCTAATTGCCTTTTTTAGTCAAGGGATGGAAAGATATGAGGTGAGGTACACTTTTATATAAAATTAGGTTATTTTAGATTTAAGGAGCCTCAAAAATGTTAGACCAAGGATATCTAACAGTAAGGTTCATCTTATGGTGTCTCATCCTAGAGTGAATGACTTTCTCCTCAACAAGGATTTGATTGAGAAAATAGTAGGTTGGATTACCAAGGTCATGGAGTATGATGTGTAAATCCAAGTCACCAAGTTGATAAGAGGTAAAGGCTTATGTGATAATATGGTGAATGATCTTTAAAGAGATAAATAATTTATTTTGGTGACACAAGATAACTCACAAATAAATGTACCTCCACTTCATTATAGTTGGCTCCAAGATATGACACATTTCTTGATGATAGGAGAATTCCCCTAAGGTTTGGATAGAGCAAAAACAAGGTATTTCAAACTTTGTTCATACCTTATGTATTGATTAATGGGGTTTTATTTATAAAGGACCTTAATGGGGTAATTATTAGGTGCATTGATGACAATCAAGTGATAAATCTCTTGGAGTAATTTCATGATGAACTTGTAGGAGGTAATTTTTCTCCAAGAAAAATAATAGAAAAAATAATTAGGGTTGGTTATTACTATCCCAAACTTTTCATGGATGCTTATGCATTGGTTAGGAAATGTCAAAAGTGTGATCTATTTATAGGCAAATAAAGATTAGCAGCTCTTCTACTCAACCCAATCTATGTGGAGTAACCTTTCATGTAATGGGGGTTGGATTTCATAGGAATGATAAATCCACCTTCAAGTGTAGGACATAAATGGGTGATTACTAAAACTGACTACTTTAATAGGTGGGTGGAATCAATTGCCTTGAAAGAAGCCAATGGAACAACCCTATTGGACTTCTATGAAAATATAGTAATCAAGTTTAGTATCCAAACTACTATAATTTCAAATAATGCCTTATAATTTTTTGGTATAAAGATAAGTGAATGGGTACTTAAGTTGGGCATCTACCTCAGTACATTCTCAAATTACTATCCCCAAGGCAATGAACTGATAGAGTCCACAAATAATAACTTGATAAGAATTATCAAGAGGACCATGGAAGAGAATTAAATAATGTGACATACAAAGCTAAGGATAGCCTTATGAGCTAATAGAGTGACTCCCAAAACTACCTTTAGTAATTCTTCATATGTCCATATATATGGAAGGAAAGACAAATTACCCATTTCTCTTAAACTACCTGCATTAGAGTTAGCCCATTAGCTTGAGTTGTTGGAGAGTGAGCCAATGAATGTGAGGATGATAGAGCTCATGGAGCTTGAATAAACTAGGGACCTTATAATGAAGACATTAGAGTCACATCAAGCTCAAGTCAATAATGCCATTGAAAAGAGTGTAATATCAAGGGAATTCAAGGAAGGGGACCTAGTCCTCAAATGGGACTTAGATAAGGTTAAGCCAAGTAACCATACCAATTTTGACAACTTGTGGAGTGGTCCTTATTTTATCCATGGATGTAAATGACATAATGATTTTCAGCTTGCCCAACTAGATGGAGAGGTATTACCCATCCCACTAAATGGAATTCATTTAAATCCTTGTTATTATAATAATTTGTATTTGTTGTATGATATTTTAACATATTATAGTATATTTCATGCTTTCCCCAAAGTTCCCTTTGTATTTTTACTTTTAGTTGTGTGTTTTCCTTTCAATAAGTGCCTAGGGCACAGTTATTTGTTTTCTCTTTTTTTTCCCTTTTGTTTCAAGAGGATGTTTTAGAAAGGGTCAACCTTGAGTCATTTTCACATCAGTTGAGAGGAAATATTAAGACTCTGTGTACCTAATGAATCAGTTCAAGGCTACTAGTCTTTGCATAACAGGCATACAACCCTAGGATGTTACCAAAAATATTGGCCAAATTTGGCCCACATAAGGATATTTTGCCTATAGATGGTTTGAATAAATTATTAGAGATCTAGATGGAATTATTGGACCAAAATTAAAATTAAAATATCTCATATTGCTTACAAATCTTTTGAAATACTTTAAGCAAGCTTAAAGTGCAATTTATTGATCCTTGGGATGTAGGCTTAGAAACAGGTATAGGATTTCAAAATGGAAAATACTAATAGGGTATCATGGTGTTTCAAGTATTCATGGGAATTAAATTAATTTAAAAAATTCTTATAATTTTATTGGAGACTTCTAAAGGGATGACAATTTCTTATAGAAGTCTAGAAGAACTAAATTGTCATGAACACAACACATAGGGACAAACAGTTCAGTCCAGTTGCACTTTTGATAAATAAACTTAGGGAATTGGTCAAGGAAAAAAGACCACATGGAAAATATTTTTTTAATGATAATAAGGTCCCTTACACATTTCATATCTTGATGAATTCTCTATCTTATGATATAAGCTTCCAAATTTGAACTTGTAGAGTGGGACATGTGTGTAGACATCAAGTTTAAGCATCATAAAATATTAGTTTTGATTAAAAATTTCCCATGGATGAACATGGAGTTAACAAGTGTCAAGATATTTATTTCTCAAATTAATATCTAATGGCATATGACAATTGACAAAGTTATTGGGTCTAAGTAGATCGATGGTGCACATGCATTCATACAAAGTAGATCTAATGGTACATGGGCAAAGATAGAATCAGTGGGTCCAAATAGATAAATGGAGTGCATGAAATCATAAAAATTAGATATAATGGTGATAAATAGGTCAAAATTTTAGTATATCCTAATATTAAATGTGCGTGTGACAAGTGTCTTAACTAAGTTAGACTAGCAGAATATTTATGGCTCACATTCATTCATATAGAGAAAGAATAATGGTGTGATCAAGTTAAATAAGTAAATAGATCCTAGATCAAGAATAAGGACACCAAGTGTCTAAATTTGATAGTACAAAATAAATAAGTTTATGTGCAATGAATAAAAGTGAGCCTAGGAGACTTTTGGTGGAGGTCAATGAAATTATTTTCAACCTAGGTAAACAAATGCATAAGAGCCAAGTTGGAAGATGATCCTAGATGAACCAGAATGGATATTTAAATTTTATAAAATTACATTGAAGCTCTATATACGTTTAATTGATATTTTAGGTATAATAAAGATTGATGGTGGGCTACTAGGTTATTCAAGTGATTTAAATACACCCTGGTAGATATGATGACCATATGAAAACCAATAAAAGGGATTGGTTTTCATCTATAGTAGATATGCATCCAAGTGTTTTATTAAATATAAAAACAAGTCATAAATATGATATTCATATAATCCACAATTCATCAGGAACATTCAGTTGCCTAAAGTAGACATAGTCATGGTTCAGTCAGGTTGATGGACAATGATTTTGTCCTTATAAATAAGCCAAGTAGAAGATGACATAGCATCCCAAGATGGAGATATGGTGGTTGGTAGATGAAGTTATATAATTAAATGTATTTTAAGGATATTTTTAAGGGTTTTAATTCTTATCAAGAACATGACTTGTCATCCAAAACACATTTTTGTCTTCTAGTATGTTTTCCATTGTGTTCAAAGGCTATCAGGACAAATAAAGGATAATTTATCTATGATAGATTATGTCTTTATTTAATAAAAATGTGGTTGATAATTCATTAAAAGGATTTTGTAGTTCATTTATTTCTCTCTAATTGGGTGCTCTCATTATCTCTTCACCCTTTCTCTATATTTCCCATTCGTTCCTATTTGTAAGCTCTCTCATTTTTGATAAGGAGTTCTCTCTCAATTCTAGAAGAGCATAGACTCTCATTTGATAAGGTTACACCCTATAAAAATTTGTATGAAATACCTCTTAAATTAATAATTAATTTATTTACCTATCTCTCCCCTTTAAATTATGTGTATAAAAGTTTGTGCATGATGGAATTATGAAGGAGAATCTTCCATGCCCATTTTCCTTCTTTCTTTCTAATTTTTAGGTGTCTTCAAGTTAGTTGTAGGTATACGTTAGTGTTATTTATATCATTAATGAAATATCTAAGTGAGTATTATAACTCCTCTTTTCCTTCATTTATTTATTTTTGATCCTAGTTTTTGAAACACTTGTGTAACTAGCTAGTTTTGTGAGATTATGTGAGCTAGCATTATCTTATGCTCTGGCAATGTTTATTTCATGCTTATGTGATTTCTCATTTAAATTTGGTACATCACATAGATAAATTTATTAGGATCACATTCCCCCTTATAACCCTTTTCTTAGTATAAACATTAGTATAAGTGATCCATCTTGAGGAAGTTGGCCTTCTCCAGAGGTTCAACCCCACCATAGGTGACCCATAGCCTGGGGTTATTCCCATAGTGTAGATCAATTGGAGAGATCCTAAAGAAACCTCTCTAATGGTGAAAATTTATGCTAAAATATCTACACACACCATGTTTAATGAAATGTAATCCACACATGTCTTAATCCCTAAAAAACACTCAACTAAGAAGGCTAAGTATCTATAGTACCCTCATAAGTCTACCAAATAATCTCACCTTGAGTAATCATTTGAAATACTAGGGCATGTAGTAAAAACTATAATACATGGTCTTATATCCACTAAAAAAACAAGGCAAATTATCATCTATCCCTTCGGGTAATCCCATAGGCATATACATTAAAAACCTCTCATATATCTAACTACTCAGTAAAATCATAAGTCCCATAGTCATCTACCTTCATGATAGGATAGTGTAAATATCATGCACTAACTATACCAAGATAATTGAAATTAGATCATACATTGTACCATACTCTAATATATAACAACATAAGGCAACCACATATAGTGTAACTATTGTTACCAAATCTTACACCCTAGAAGAAGTTGTTCAATCTTCTTTTAGATTTGGGGAACATGGGAGAATTTTTAGTTATGTGTGTGTACCTATATTAGAAATGAGCCTATATTTTTAAGGGATAGATCCATAAATGTATCATGCACTATTTACCACTTAGACTATTACTTACTTATGGTGAAAAGAGTGAGATAATGCATAAATTAAAACTACTCTAAAGGAGGTGATGCAACAAAACTATGTTCCACATGACCATCATATTTCTACCACAAATGAAACAAAGTGTGCATACTAGTCTTTAAGCTTTAATGGCTTATAACATGATTATTTAAAGATACATGTAAGATGTGAGAAACAACATAAGGCAAATGAACTAGAGGGTAGATTACACACTCTAAGGATAATAATTATACACTTAAAAAAGCTTTACACATTAGAATACACTCTATATGACCTATTAGACAAGGACAAATTGCTTAAACATTAAAGGATAAGGGAATTAAGGATAGAAAAATTTCACTTCTCATCACCATACATCACTTACAAACTTAGATAATTTTTTAAAACTTAGAAATAGACTTGTATTAATGTTCAAAGGAAAATATGACATCAATATAGTATGGATTCACCATACATGGTGTGGAATTATTTTAAAATAGTTTAAGAGATATATTTATAGAAGAAAGGAAGAAAGATAAAGGGAGATTTAACACTAAAAAGGGGAATTGATCAGTTTGAATGTTTAAACCAAAGTTACAACTACTTCTAATTTTTTTGCTCCTTCAGACCTTTTGATTGATCCCCATAACTTCATATAGTTGCATAGTTACATTATTCCCTCCTTGATATTACTCAATGGATACAATGGTTGTATTAAGTTGTTCCAAGTTAGGCTCAAGAATTAATGTGGTTAAAATAATCACATCAATCTGTTAGGGGTTTTTCCTGGTGATAATTATTCTTTACTAGTTCATTGTTACATGCAATAGTGAGAAGGGTCCCTTGTATGTAAATGGTCCTAGATATGAAACCATTAAAGTCTATGTGTTTACCTTAATGGCTTCCTTTGAAATGTTGGATCTGGTTTAAACCAAACCATGTTAAAAATTGATTCCATATGTTTTATTTACCTTGCCCCATCAAAAATTTCTTTGTTGACCTTTATGTAAGTCACTTGGGTTTGCCTTCATCTGATTGGTCATCAAAAACTAGATTGGATCATTGATATTTTGAATCATCTCACTCATATTGATCTTCCTAATGTGAATTAATGGAATCCATAGATCATATGCTAGGACCCATGTGTTCATGCCACTTGTCACCTATGAATTTGTACTCAGGGTTCACTGACCTCCTTAACCCTCACTCAACATCGATCTTAATTTACATGGTTAAACACACACCATTGATCTTCCTGGGCCCATTAAACTGTTAGTCACCACTCATGGTTGGATCTCCTATATGATGTAGCACCGATCATTGATCCTACCTTTTGAATTATAATGGCTATTTCATGATCTCAAACTTTGACATCTGCATGATCATTGCTGGGATATTTGAACTTCAATGATTATTTTTTGAGGCTTGAATTTTACATCTATGTGACCATCATTTTACATCTACATAGACGTAACTTAAATCTCATAGACCATCAAATTTAAGCTACAATGGATGAATTCTAGGTCTAAACTTTGACACTTACGCAAATGTCACTCTACTTCCCAATAATTCTTTTGGACTTTGTGTTTTATCCTTTTGTCAGACACTTGTTGTGGGCTTTGTGTCTTGGCCACTTTTTCTAAAGGAATTTTTTATAGATCTTTTGCATTAAAAAAAGTGTTTAGGTAAAATATCATGGAATAATTTCCTAAAATAATTAAGTCTACCTTATCTACCTTGCATAATTTCTTATGGAAAAAATGTCTGAAAGAATTCATGCCTTTAGGATCCCTGTCTTAGACAAAATGTCTCAAATAAATCATACTTAGTCTTTTACCTCAAAATAAACTCTTTGAAAGAATTCATTCCTTCGAGAAAATTATCCTGGATAATTTTCCCAAAAGAATTTGTGCCCTTATACCTTTTGACTAAACCTTGTATTTAGGATTTACAGATTGGAAAAAATGTCCAAAATAAATAGTCTTCAGGTTTTTTCTTGTAGACAAAATTTCTGAGACAAAGGAGGTCTTTAAAGAAATTGTCGTGGGACAATTTTCATGAAAGAATTCATATGTAGCTTCTTCCACATAATTTTTTATTTATATGACACTTGTGACCCTTTAAAACTTTTATCTAGGACACTTTACTGAAGAATGACCCTTCAATAAAATTGTTCAGATAATTTTCCCAAAAGAAAATGACCTTTTAGGCTTTTCTTTAGGGCACTTTCCCATGAAAATACCCTTCAACAGTTTTTTATAGGACATTTTGTCAAATCAATGGCCCTTTGGAATTTTTGGCTTGGTCACTTTATTGAAATAAATGACCCTTTGATAAAATTGTATAGGACACCTTCTCAAGAAAAATACCCTTCAAGATTTTTGTTTTGGACTAATTTCCATGGGCTTTGTGTTTCTGATAATTTATCTAAAAGAAAAACTACCTTTAAAACTTTTTTCAAACATTTTACCTGAAAGAATAATGCCTTTAGGAAAATTATGAAAAAAAAAATTCTAAAATAAATCTACCACTTAGCTTTTTGATGTGGATAATTCTCCCAAAATAATTAGGTCTTTAGGAAAATTATTTCAAAACTTCTACCCAAAATAAATAAGTCTGTAGGATACTTGCCTTGGACAATTTTCTTGAAAAAGTCCCCAACACTTAGCCAAAAGTTGAAATTTCTCCCAATTATAATCTTAGACATTTTTGGACTTGCTATTACAATTGTTCAACACCATGAAAGTTTGTCACTTGAATATATGATTCAAAAATGACCCTTAAGACACCAAAATACACAAGGACTAAGCTAGACCATGACCACAACTTAGAATTACATATGGAATAACATAAAATGAGATTAAACATACCTTATAACATTATAAAAATCCCCTATACAATATTTTGACTGTAGGGGGTTGATCTATTTTGTCTTGTGGGAAAAAATGATCAACATCTTTAGTAATTTTCCAAGGGTGGCATGCTTGATATGCCATGACCATTTTAATAATCATGTTCATTGGGATATGGAGTCACAAGTATATAGGTTGGACATATAAACTGCCTTTGTAATGCACCAAATAATAAAAAATAATATGAACAAAAACACAAAATAAAAACACACATGTGTTTCAAAATCACTTATTGGGACACAACATAATAAGGAAGGAAACACACACCTAACCTAATATTTACAAGATAGACCTTTAGCTCTCAATATTAGGGTCTTAAATGTATCTCATTAATAAGGATAAGCAATTCTTCTCCATTCATCTTTTCTAAATAAAAATTGTTTCTTTGCTTGTACATGGTGATGACATATGGTCTGCTCCATACGGAATAAAACTTGGTATGACTCCCTAGTTTTTCTCTATCTTCATCCCATTTCAAGAATATGTCACATTTTTGAAATGATATTGGAGTTTCCTTCTTGTCAAAAGACCTCTTCATTAGTACCTGGTGATGCTCCATGGCTTGATGAGATTTACCTCTAGACTCTTGTAACTCAATTCATTATGTCAATTTAACTTCCATTGGAGTGTTCTGAATTAAATCTATTTGATGTGATAACTCTAAGGTAGGTATCTCTTGAGAGATAGATAGCCTAACTTACCTTCCATAGACAAGCACAAAAGGAGAATTCCCTATTAACCTCTTGGGAGTTATCCTATTAGCCCATAAGACTATATTTAGTTTGATGTGCTAAAATATTTGGTTATGCTACAAAGTTCTCTTGATGATTCTAGTTAGGTTTTTGTTAGTATATTCAGCCAACCCATTACCTTGAGGGTAATAGTTGGATGAAGTGCTAAAGAATATACAATTTCTATTTGCCCAATCAGTTATCTTAGCACCTAAACAAATAAGATCATTATATGAAACGATAGTAGAAAGAGTGCCAAATCTTGTTATGATGCTCTCATAGAAATCCAAAATAACACTCTCATTATCTCCCTTCAAGGCTACTACCTCAACCCATCTCATAAAATAGTCATTTGCTATGAGTATCCATTTTATGACCAGCACTTGATGGGGATTTGCCATGCCAATCAAATCAAGACCCCATTGTATGAAATGTTGGTCTACCTGGATAGGCTTCAGAGGAAGAGTTGCAAGCTTCTACTTTCCTAAAAATTAATCACATTACCCATTCCTTGTCACCCAATCATGGTAATCTTTAAAGAGGTTAGGCTAGTAATAGCCAGCCCTCATGATCTTGGTAGTTGTGGTTCTTGGAGAGAAATGACCTCTTTCTATCCCATAATATAACTTCTCAAGGAACACTCCAAATTGGTCATTATCAATACATCTCAATAGCACACCATTGATTTCCATCCTAAATAGTAAATAATCCACAAGACAAAATGGAATAGATTGTAATCTAAAATATCTCCTTTGTGATTTATTCATAATATCAAGTTACTCACCATTAGGGATAAATATGATCATATCTTGTGTCTAACTTTGTGGATGTAATGAAATAGATGGTTAGGGACACTCATGGTTGACTAGAGCCTCTTATTTGACTCATGAAGATCCAAATATTGATGTTCACAAAGGCCTTTACCCCTTACCAATTTTGTCACTTTGATATCAACATCATACTCCATCACCTTAGTGATCCCCTCTTCCCTCTTTTCACTAAGATATTTGATCTAAAGAAACTCATTGGTGTTGGGATGAGATACCATAACATGAATCTTGTTATTTGACACCATATATCTAAAATTATTTATTCTTCTTAAAACAACAAGGACATATTTCTCCATAAAGGTGTACTTGACTTCATAATCTTCTAAACCTTGACTGAAGAATGCAATTGGATGCTCCACACCCTCATATTTATTTTGCATTAGCATGTTGAGATAGTATCAAGGTTAGAAAATGAATAAAACATGAATTCCTTAGTAAAATTAGGATTCAAAAGGGTAGGATCTTATGCAATTGCTTCTTTATGGATTTAAAATTGCTCTTACCCTATTTGGTCTAAGAAAAGACTTGGTTCTTCATAAACATATCTGTGATAGCTTTTACTAAAGATGTAAAACTAGGTATGAACCTCCTTAAATAAATTATCTCTCCCAAGAAATTTTGAATACATTTATTATGTAATGGAAATGATAATCCTAAAATAGCCTCTATTCTCTCAATATCAATAGTCAAACCATCTTTAAAAATAATATGTCGTAAGAGATTACCTTCATAAATAACAAAGACACTTATTTAGATTAAGAGATACTCCATACTGCCTGCATATTTTAAACACTTTCCTTAAATGTTTCATATGTTCAATATAATCCTTACAAAATATTTTTATATCATCTAAATAAACTAGTAACATCTCATTGATCAAACCTTTAAAGGCCATGTCCATTGCTCTTCAAAAAGTGGCACTATCATTGCATAGACTAATGGGCATCTTCCTATAAGAAAAGGTTCCCAATTTGGTAGTGAAGGCTATCTTAAACTAATCATCTTCATTAACTAAAATCTGATTGTAGCCTAAATATCCATCTAGAAGAATGAAAGGCTAAGAACCTAAAACTATCTATAGAATCTGCTCCATTGAGGGTAGAGGATAATGATCTTTGAGTGACACTCTAATAAGATATTTAAAGTATACACAAAGCATTATATCCCCATTATTATTTATAATAGGTATAAGTTTAACTACCCATGTTGAATTTTTTATGGGAAATATGATCTCATATTTAAGGATTTTGGTAAGCTTTATCCTCATGAGTTACTCAACCTTGCGGTTGATGGGTCCTTGCTTTTGTCTAACCATTTTAACTCCCAATTTAAAATTGATGGTATGGTGTGATAGGCTAGGATTGAATTCTTTGAGTTCATTATATTCCCAAGAAAATATATCTTGAAACTCTCTACATAGCTCAATTAATGCTTCATTCTCTAATGTAGAACATACCTTGCCTAGTTTGAGGAGTTTGACCTTGAAGATCAAGACCCTTTCATAATTCTCCTCTTTTGTAGACACATTCACTTTATCATTTCTCTTCTGATCATTCTAATTGAATATAATTTTATAAGGTCACCAAACCCTTAGGTATCTTATTTGTCCTTAGTTACATAATTTGATCACCTAATTGTTCTTGTAACCTCCTTTAATTCCTTAAAGAAAACTCAACCTCATTTTGTAAAAATCATACAATGTGTTTATCATTGTCAAAAAAATTTCCTAGACACTCCATTATTAGGTAAAAAATGTATCATAATGGTATTAATATGATATTTATTTCCTTCCTCTTTTATATTAGTTGGGTGTCAAATTGAGATCCTATGGCATCTAGTCTATCAATATGACCATTTAGCTCCTTTGGGACTGAGTGAATATTGTATTCATTGAAGTCTTCAAGAAGATCCCATATCCTATGTTTGTATGAATTAATCAAATGGTTCTTATTAAAAATATTATTCCTCACTTGATGCAAAACTAATTCATTGTCTCCTTACACTTGAAGGTTCTTGATTCCTTTTCTCCTGGCCTATTGAAGGTCATGAATCAAACCTTCATATTTGGCCATATTACAAGTGAAACGAAAATGAAATATGTATGAAGAATAATACTATTTTTTGGATAGAGATACCAACATAACACCATACCTTGCACCAAATTTAACTCTCGAACCGTTAAAAAACATCTTCCATAGTTCATCATCTTCACCCTCTTTCTTAGCAAGTAGAGGTATTGGTATTCCTTCTTCATGTATACAGTATGTCCATATATCAGTTTCCTCCATGAGAGCATAAAAATATTGATCATAAGTATCAGTACCATATTCATCAATAAAAAAAATTTAATTCCCTTGATCTTCGAGGAAGTGCCATTATCTATAATAAAATCCTTTTCTTCATGAACAACATAATTTAAATTAACTCTTGTCTCAGTGTAAGGTTCAATGTGAAACCTTACAAGATGTTATGTCCTAATTATCATTTTGGCACCATATATTGTTCTAAAATACAAGAAATAATAGTCATATGAGATATATCCACCTATCTTAGCTATGAAGTCCCTCGATATGTAGATTGTAAAGTGGGCTAGGAGATCAACCACAACTATATCTTGCAAGATAGGAAAACTAGGACATTCATGCAAGAAAACCTTCAAGACTTTTATTAGCCTTAAAATATTGGTAGGTGTACCATATAATTTAAGGAACCATTTTCTATGTGTCTCATAATTTAGTCCAAACTTTTTAGATACAATTTTGGGTATGATAGATGTAGAAGCTCCACTACCAACTATGCAATTATGTACTGATTTATCACCTATAATGAGGGTGAGATAAAATGTTGGAGGTTTCTCATCCCTAGAAGATGGTTAAATAATGGTACTAGGATAATTTATAAGATTAAAATTTCCATGACTTTGATTTGAGGGTGAGAAACTAGCAGGGATAGTAGATAACTAATTTTGTAGGTGTTCCCTTTGACCAGGCATATGAAGTGTTGATCAAATTTGACTTTTAGGTCAAATTAGGGTACTCCTAGGTAAAAAATCAAGTTTTAACCATTTTATGGGTTTAATACATATTTTACAAGGTGTTGTATAGGTTAATTAATACCATTTAGTGTTGTACTAGCCTTGGTCTTTAGTCATTTTAGTCCTTTTAGTCATTTTGGGTCCTTTTTAGGTAAAACAAGTGTATCTAATGAGTTGTAAGAATTTATTGGGAAGTGTGAAGGTGTAAAAATATTATTTAATATCCCATGTGTCTTAAGTGGTATTAATTAATTGAAAAAAACTAAAAAGTGGTAGGTTCCTCAGAAAAAGGGTAATTTTCTTGAGGAAAAGAAGAAGTTTGACACTTATACAACTCCTTAGGAAGTGTGCCATAGGGAAAGGATCATGTTATGTATATTAAACTTACCCAAGCTCATTCCCAATTTTTTTTGATTTGAAAGTGCCATTTTTGGCCCAAAACCATTCTTCTCCTTTTTCAATCCTTTTGGCATGCATAAGTGACCTTCAGGTTTGTGTTGGGTATGAAAAGCTCCAGAGGTTTTAGCTCAAACACCTTGGGGATTTTGAATTAAAATCAAATACCTTCATTTAAATATAAGTGTTTTTAATAATGGTGGCTTGTACTTCATGAACCACCCTCATGAAGTTAACTATACTTTTCTACTTATTAATCTATGCATCTTAGAATTTTTGCTCTTGTTTGGGAAAGTTTTTACAACTCTGATCCAAAAATAAAAAGTTCTGATTGAAATATATTTAAATAAAATGAAAATAGCATAGTAATAATTATTTCTCTAATAAGATATGTTTTATTACTCAAGATTGCAAATACAAACATATGATTATCTCAGGGAAGAGATGTCTGATTTCCATTTCAGGTTACATATTCATTTATAAAAAAGTTGAAGGTAGGAGGAGCATGTGGAAGGTCAAAAATATTGAGGGAGATAAATTGGTTAGACTTCCATGATTTACAAAAATATAGAATTTAAGGAATTACTATTTTTATACTGTACTACTAAAATTGAAATTTGGGGAACTTTCATTAGTTTTTTGCGGGTCAAAATACACCAAAAAAAGCTTGTTGACATCTCACCACATGCTCCTCATTCTTATATTTCTAATGGTTCAAATGGGGATTCAATCAGAGCTATGATGAAAAAGTTATGGCTCCTGAAAGTTCCATCATCAATTGGGGTAGAACTGTCACCCAAATTGTCACCTGAATTGTTGCCCAGATCTTTCCTACCTCCTTGAGAATCAATTCTCCCCATTGCATCAATATTCCTCATTAAGTATGGTATTTGTGTCTTAATTTTATTATTTTTGAGCCACTTACTTTGGTGGCTAAGTTGTCCCCTTTTGACCACCCAATCAATTAGAATAGAGCATCTTATTATTGTTTTCATGTAGGTGTCCACAATATAATCCTCCTCCACTGGAGAAAAACTCTATGGATCAAGATAATCAATGTATAGTTATTTTGTTATGACTAAAGTGTCCAATAGAGGTGGATGATATGGTTTGAGGAGCTCCACATTGAATATTGGATGCAAAACAAAGTAGGCTAGTAGGTTCAACTCAAAAGCATTTTCTCCAACTTTTTTTTGGGTGGTGTACACACCATATAACAAGGGATAAATTTTTCTATGTGGTCCTACAAATCATTCCTTTTGAATTCAAAACCAAAACTTTTCACCCATAATAAAATGGTGTGTAAATATATATTTATCATGGAGTTGCTTATACTTCTGATTCATCTTCTCCAAGATGTCATGAACATGTTGTTGTATGTGTTACATTTGTTCAATGAACTTTGTTGCTTTTTTTGCCTTAGATCTCCCATAAGGTGTGTATTCTATGGTGGAGAATGGAATGGCTATATCAATTGGTGCCATGGGTTAAAACTTGAATCATACTTGAAATAGACTATGGTTGGTCAAGTTGTGTAGGGCTTGATTGTATCCATGTATGAAAAGAAGCCCCTCATCCCATGTGTGTGGATATTTGGAGTGATACATCCAAATCATGTGAAAAATCAAATTGTTCACCACTTTTGTCTAACTATCAGTCTATGGATGGAAATTTGTGGACTTCATCAGCTTGGTATATATCATCTTACATAGAGTGGAACATAAGATGCTCAAGAACTTGTTATTTCTATCTGAGACAATCGACTTGGGGAGACCAAAATGGAGCCATACATGACTAATATATAGTTGAGCAGTTTCTTTAGTAGATATATTTTTATTATAAGAAATCATGATATCCATTTTTGAAAAATTATCCACTACAATAAAAATATAGTCCTTGTCATGTTTTGAAGTGGGTAAACCTGAGAGAAAATCCATTGAGATAGATTCCCAAGGCCTAGCTAGTTCTACAAATGGTATGTACAATCCTTGCTTCTTATTTTTTGGCTTGGCTATCACACATGGGGTGCAAGATTTAAGGTACCTTTCCATATCCTTATACATATGGGGCTAGTAGAAGTGTTTTTGAAGAACTGCCAATGTCTTCTCTACACCAAAGTATCCAACTATCCTTCTAAAATGTGCTTCCAATATCATCTTCTATTGCTCTGTAACTGGAACATAGATGTGCCCCATGTGATAGAGGACATTATCTAGAAAATATAAATTAGAAACATTTTTACCTTTTAAAAGTGCCTAATATGTATCAGCAAAGGTAGGATATACTTCATACAGAGCACCCGATGTGGTAGTCTCATGTCTACACAGGTTAATAACTATTATGAGTAAAATAATTGGTAGGCAGCTTAGACAATCTATAGTTATATTTGAGATCTCCTTTTTGTGTTTGATTATTAGATGGAATTAATATAGATATGTGGCCTACTTTTAGTGCCTCTCATTTTATAGTTTTCTCTACATATAGATGAATTCCAACAGTTTGTGGTTAGTGTGGATGACCATCTCTTTCACCAAGATGTAGTGTTTCCATTGTTTATAGGCTTGCATAATAGCATAGAGCTCCTTGTCATATGTCTAGTATTTCCTGACTATATCATTGAAAGTCTCACTATGATATGCAATTAGATGGCCATGTTTCATGGTGATAACTCCCATGGCACATTTAGACACATTTGTCATCAACTTGAAAGCTTGATGAAAGTATGGCAAGGCAAGAATAGGGGATGAGTAGAGTCTATTATTCAAATTCTAAAATGCTCTCTATTATATTTTACCCCACTAAAATATAGCTTTAGATCCTCCTTTAATCACTTGGGTTAGTGGCTAAGGAGCATATGATAATTTAAGAAAAAATCCAAAATAGAAATTTACAAGACCTAAGAAGCTACGAAGTTCTATGAGGGTCCTTGGTGGACGCCATTCTTGAATAACCTGAGTCTTCTCTAAATCAATATGTACCCCTTCTTCATTCATAATAGACCCTAGGTACTAAATTATTTTCATCTTAAATGTGCATTTATCAAGATTTTCATACAAATTGTGATTCTCAACAGTTTGAAGCACCTTACAAACATGTTACAGATGTTCCTCCCATTATCTATTATAGATGAGTATGTCATCTAGGTAGACAACCATGAATGAGTTGGTAAAGGGTCAAGGATGTCATTCATCATCCTCATGAAGTTTACAGGTGTGTTATTCAAGCCAAAAGGGATAACCAAACATTCAAAGAGCCCCTCTTTATATTTAAATGCAATCTTCTAGACATCAGTGGGATCGATGGGAATTTGGTGATAGCTATATTTGAGATAAATTTTTGTTAATAAATTGCACCATGGAGTTGGTCTAGTAGGTCATCAATCCTAGGGAAGTGGTAGAAATTCTTCACAGTGATTTTATTCAGGGCTTGATAGTCAATGTAAATCCTCCATGTTCCATCTTTATTTGGTGCCAAGATAATCATGCTACCATAAGGTGAATAGCTTGGCCTGATGTGACCCTTTTGAGTCAATTCTTGAATCTAGCTTTTTATCTCATCATTCTCCAAAACTAATCTTTAATACATAAGACTATTAGGAAAAGGTGATCTTGGGATTAAATCAATAGAAGTTTTTACCTGGTAGTGAAGTGGAACTCCCGTGGGTGACTTGAATGAGTTATCATATTCTCCCATGATTTGTCCCATCTGCTTCTATTATTGCGTTGATTATGTAGTCAAGACTGCAACATTAGCCTTCTTGGATTTTTATGGTTTGAACACCATGAGAATGAATTGTTTTGTCTTCTCCACTAATATCTTACATTTTTAGCACTAATTAGTGATATAGATGTGGGAGGTGGTACCTTTGGTACCCTGTAGCACTATGTTTCAAGAGTGAGGGTGATTCTTTGGGTTCATGATTCATAGATGCCATGTCGATCATACATGAATGGCTAACCAAGGAGTACATCACAAACATCTAGATTGACCACATCACACAAGAGTTCATCTTGGAAAGGTTTTATTACATATGAAATAAGACACTAATGGGTGACACATAGGTCTCTCCTTGGGCTCAACCATCCAATATTATATGGATTTGGGTGAGCTTCATGGATAGATTTAGACTTTTCACAACTTTAGCATAAATTAAATTTTTTTGACCCCCACTATTAAGAATAAAATGTAGAGGCTTACCTTTTACCCATAATTTAGAGTGAAACAACCTTTCCTTATCATTTGACCTTTTCTCATAGGTCTATGATGAAACAATGATGGTATCAAGCTCAACATCTACAATATCTTCTTCATCCTCTTTGACTGTAGGTTGTGTATGAGGTAGAACAGTAGATGTCAAGTATTGTGACTCAAAAAGTAGTGACTTGATGGCTCAACATTCTTGTTTGGAGTGAGTTCCAATTTTATGGTAATCACACCACTTTCCAATCTTCCCCTTTTAGGGTTTCTTATCTTGGAACTCCTTCTACTTCCAATTTTGGCCTTATTTTTGACCTTCCTTATCACTTTTCTATTTTAAAGGTTGACTCTTCATATTATTTATTCCATGATTCTATTAAATATTCATTGTGAACTTGTATGCCTCATTGAGGGTTTCCAAATTGAATATTTCCATTTCCCCCCATATGTACCATTATAGTCCACCACGATATTTGAGAGTCTTATGTTTCTCATCGATTGGGGTAGAACTGTCACCTGAATAATCACCTGAATTGTTGCCTGGATCAAATTCAAATATTTGTATTAGTTATAAAGTATGTTTATTCTCCCATATAATTTTTTTTCATGCCTAGGTTCATGATCTAAGGTGTTTTTATGGGCAAATCATCTCAAGTTTTCAAACTGGTCTTATATGGGATGACAAGCCTATTTTAACCATTTCTAGATTTTCATGACTTAAAAATGTTTTTAGAGGGTTGTGATAGGTCTCTTTTCATGTTTTAAATGTGATCTTGTTCCCTTCCTATTTTAAACATTCATTCTCCAATAAATCTTCATAGTTTCAATCATATGTAAGGGAAAACAACTAGTCTACCATGGACAACTCATCTACAGGTGCTCTCATAGAGAGTTCAACATTGAAAATGAAGTGTGAAGTCTTGTTTTAGTCTTAGAATAACCTTTAGAGTCTATTTTAATCATTAATATAAGTTCAAAACTTAATTTAGAGTCAAAATAGTACTCACTATCCATATTGTCACTTTGTTGCCTTCACACTAAAAAACACACCTTTAGGGGACATCAACAGAGATATGAAGGTCTTTGAATTGAGAATATTGGAGATTTTTGAACCTTATTGAGGTCATGTTATGTTTGGAACATCATGGTAGACTTATTTAAATTTATAGGTTGAAAAATTGAATTTGACAATGACTTTAAAAAAATAAGATGACTGTTTCAGGCCCACTATCCCTAAAAAGGGAAAGAAGAGGCCCATGAGTATTTTGAGGTTAATATAAAGCAAAGTTTCAGAGACATTCAATGCCTCCAAATTGCTTAAGATTGTATCCTCCATATAGTAAAATCACTTTGAAAATTTTTGAGGGTAGAAAGCTAATGGAAGATGGTAAATTTTTGGCCTAAAATTGCCTATAAAATATTGAATTTAGGCATAATCATCTATAGGCCTGAGAGGAAAATGAGACCCTTTTTCACCCAAGATTGTAACTAGAATTTTATACTAGTGTGATTGTTTATAAGTATTCAAGGTAACATTCATGATTATAGAGATCATATAAAATAATGTTATATTGTATTTTACCTCCCCATATATACACTTATAGTCTACATATATGGCCTTAGTGAACACCTACAATAGCTAATAGGTGAAAGGTGATTTTTCAATAAAAATTCAAGAAGGTAGAGGATATTAAGATTAATTTAAGTGTTCCAAGAGCGTATGAGATTTAAATTTAAGATAAAACCACCAAGACAAGTTTATATGTAGGGTTTTATGTCACTTTTGAGGGACAAACACAAAAAAGTAGTCAGTTGCCTTGACTAGTCTGAAGAGCAATTTAATTATTAGATGAAAGAATGAGAAGAGTGGTTATGGTTATAGAATGGTGTGAAATTTTTAAATGAGGTCATAAATCACACTTTATGGATCTATGTCATATGATAATCTACATGTCTTGATGATAACCTACAACCAACTTTGAGTGGCTGAGATAGACAGTGACCCAAGTCAAAGTTTTTTAGAGTGTTTTGGTTATTTAAAAGTAAATTAAGGTAATATAAAATAATAAGTGGCTTTTTAAATTTGAATGAAACCTATACAAATCATTAATAGGGTCTTATATGGAGGTATTCACTTATAGAACCCTATCAAGTAGAGTTCATAGTCAGGGAACTATAACTAGCCTTGTGAGCATTTCAAAACCCAATGTGTGAGGCTAAGTAGGAGTGTAGGTAAAATAAGGATATTTTAAGGTTTTAGGGAGACATAAAAACATCATTATAATTCCTATTATGATATAAATAAACACCTACAAGCTTTCAAATTCCTCAACATAGTGATTGTGTTGACTGAGCAAGCAGGGAGCAAACAAACAGAGTTCTTGAAGTGAACTTGCAGACTAAGGAGCCATAGATTGAATCAAAAATTATAAAATGTTGAGAATAGTTTAAAATATTATACAAGGGGAATAAAACAACTTCAAATTAATAATATTCATCTATAGACTCACTACAATGTAGGGTATAGTCAAGAATTGACCTTAGCCTAGAATAATCATGTTAGGGCATAAACAAAGCAAGGTTTGGAAAGAGTATAAAGAATTTCATGATAAAAAAGATATAAGATGATAATTATTAATGTATCATGGAGATATAATGGTGATATAATTCCAATAAATGGTTTAAAACAATCAAAATATAGTCAGTCTATGACTGTCATACATGTATCATGTCTTCCTAGTAGTCAGTATTGGTTTCTAATGGAGTTATAAGGTCAAATGGTGTTATCCAGGGTTTAATTTTGTTGGAGGAAATCCTTAAAACTTGGTTAATCTCCTAAAATATTATAATTTTCTATAAAAATAGGGTAAGTTATCTCTATTTTGTCTTAGATAGAGGGTAATTCCCTAGGTGCAAAACTTGTAAGTTTGATAAATGAAGATTAAATGGTGTACTAGAAGCACATAGAACCCTTAAATAGGGTTTGAAGAGTTGTAATACCAATATTAAAATCATATTAATCAATCGTAGAGAGATGAAAATGAACAGAGAGGTCCAAACCTCTTAAGGTTGTAGATAGGCTCATGAGGTATGGGTATGCCTAGAGGCCAAATGGAAGGTCAACCTCACTTGAAACATTGGAAAAGAATTATAAATAATGTGTCTATATCCATGTAAGAATAACATAGGTTTTTAAAATGGTGAAATAAAAATAAAACCAATAGGAAGGTCTAGAGAACCAAACATTGCAAGCAAGCCATTGGGCATGGATAGGCCTAAGTCCAAATGGAGAACCATTTTCACTTCTATCATAAGATAAGTATTAAAAACCATTGAGGCATATTTTAAAATTAATATAGGATATGTTTAAGCTGTTGGATGTAGGTAAAATTATGAATAAGCTATTTTTTGGATCAAGACAATTTTAGACTTGCAATAAATAAGAAAATAAGCTCCATAGCCTAGTTTTAGATGCTCATATCTTTCATGAGGCCTTGCATGGAATCCGAATGAGTTTAGAAGTGTTATTAAGGGTTTTGAAGGACATGTTTTTGGAATTTTTTTCAATTTTGACATCAGATATTTATTAACAAAACTTAAGATTCAAAACTTTTAGAAACCCTTACAAGTGACCAATTTGTGAAAATGGAGTTGGAAAAATAATATAGTGGCATATTTTAATCATGAAAGTAATTTCACACTATAAAGGACTCTGTCAAGATAATACTTATTATTTTTAGTTGTATGGACCTATACAAACATGGTATAAATAGGGTATTTTTGACCATTTATTGTGTTTTACAGGTTATATAAGGATTCTAAGCATGAAACCAACTTTTGGAGGAATATATAGACTTGGAATAACCCATAATGTCAATTTAATACTTCATAGAAACTCCTAATCATTTAAACCAAGTGCGTCATCTTAGCCAGTCAAAATTGGAATATTGGACAAGCTAGTGAAAGGTGTGAAAAATTTAAGAGGATGTATTTTTAAGGTGTTCGTGATGTTTATATGGACATTTAGGGTCTTTAAAGGTGTAATAAAATACCTCCCATTGATTTTAATGATTAACTAATGCCAATTTTGAGGACAAGTGTGTAGGGTGCATGGAAGAAGAGTTTTCTATATTGTAGATGGAGAAGTATGCCATAACCCCTTACCCTTAATTCTAATAATTATAAATTTTCCTAATAAGTTATAAGGTGTTCAAATAGGGATAATCATGAAGGAAGTTTTTTTGAGCTAGAATGAGGAATTTTATGCCACTTTATAAGAGTTTGATGACTTGGATAGACACTTGGACTTCTTAACCTTGCATTATTCATCCTATATCCTCTTTTCATGCATAAGTAACTAATTCTCTCATATTGAAAAGTGTCCTTGTGACCCTTGTACTTCTCTCTTCTCTTTTATCTCTCAAATTCTGTAAGAACTAGCCTTTTTGGCATTATAATAGATGCTCCACCTAAGTATGACAAAGCCCTACTCAAATGCATAACATTTGATGAATAAGACTAATGATTTTTTACCTCTTCATGACTATTATTACTGTGTTTTACTTGAATGTTGTATTTTACTTAGTGAAGACTATGGATTCCTTAACATGTTGTTTCATTCTTACATCCTATTTGCAGTTAGAAAGCTTCTTCTTGTAGGGCATGTGAAGTGTTCTAGGAAATGTCAAGGATTGAGTGAGTTAGTATATTCATTAGTGTTCTCATATGCCTCTTATCTAGTACTCCTAGCTTTGCACATTCATCCATAACCTCACAATGTAACATTGATGTGAGAAGATAAATATTGGATAAGTGTATGTTTAGTTTATCCCTTGATTTCATGTGTAATATGATGTTGATTCAAAGTCATCATATATTTTGGTGTATCACCTCCCTTAAGTTAGTTTGATTTTATCTATCTCTCTCCCTTTTTACCCCCAAAAGTTAAGTGTAGTTATGATCCAAAGTGGTACATCAAGGGAGCTATCCCTACCTAGAGATTCACATCACATTTAGGCTACCCACAAGCCTAGAGCTGTCTCCATTATGCCTCTTGGATGAGGAGACATTTTACATATCCTCAAAGAGTGAAAATATAAGTGACAACATGAAGAACATCCCAAAGAGAAATATATGTTTTAGTATTATTAAAATAATATATGATGTATAAAGAAGCCATAACTACTTTATCTTGGGCTTTTATAGGTAGACAATTACTTAAAATTGAGGAATAAGAGTAGACCTTACCATATTTTTACTTTTTGGAGGTGTAAAAGCCTTTGAAACTACCATGGAAGCCTTTAGAACTATCACACTTGCATCTGTGTGTTATTTCCTTGTAGGGGAATTGGATGAGCTTGTAGGAATATTACTACCACCTCCTCGAGCCTTCCTCTTGGCCCTTGTATTATCTACAGCAAAGGCTCCCTAATTTATCACAAAAGTGTCTTCAACCAAAAAAATTGTGAAGATATCTCCTTGAGGTTATAAACCCTAAATAACTTACATCATTACCTCATCCTCATTTTATAGTAGGGGAGTAACTACTTGTTGAGCTACCAAAGCTTGCTCTCCATACTAATTGGCATCCATGAATTGGTCTTGCTACCAATCTTCTCCTTGCACCAAATTTATATGAACCATCACCATCTCCTTTAGATTAGTGTTAGAGTTAAGATTTTATGCATTAGCAAGCCTATTGAGATTAAGCTGCCATTGGCCTCTTCCTCTTCCATATTGCTAACCATACTATTACTGGTAGGGGTAAGGGTTTTTATAGGTACCTTGTTGCACATTAGCTTGACTATTTTGAGCCTCTAAGGCTAATAACTTTGATTTATAATCAACATTAATTTTTCTTGCCTAGGAACCACCTTAGTTTTGGTATTGGAATTATGAACTTGGGATAAATCTGGAGTATTATTAGAAGCATGAGACAAAGGGGGTATAAAAACTTTAGGTGGCAATCTTCTAGCTTAGATGAGATTATTTTTATATTTGATATAAATTTAATATGCATCAGAGAGGGTGGATCCTCCCATAGATTGAAGCATGACAATAATTTTAGTCCTAATGTCTTTCAAGTATGGAACACAAAACTAGTATGTGGTCTCATAGGAGGAGGAAACCTATGCCAAGTCTTTTGAGACATTTCATTGAATTCATGCATTATTTCTTTGGGTCCCCTTTTTGTCGTATTGAGCTAATGTATGAGGGAAGCATGGTCACTTTCATTCCCAAATTTAGAAGTCAACAACACTCTAAACTCATCCCACATTATGATAATCCACCTTATAGAGTCTTATACCAATAAAGGGCCTTCCCTTTAATGGACATGGAAAGGAGTCTAATGGAAATGTTCTCCCAAACAATATTATGGAAACTATAAAAATTAGAAATATCTTTAATGTGCTCACTAAGTGTGATATGACTCTCACCATTGAATGTGGGCACACCTTTTATGGAATTAGGAGGGATGACATGATATGTATGAATTTAGATTGGATTATCAAAGTTGAAGTCAGGTAAAGAATGACTCTCAGACATGTCTTATTCTTCAAGATCTTCAACTTCTTCCTCATTATCAAAATATACTCATTCTTCAAAGGGTATATTAAGCTATGGATAATTAATTACAAGTGGAATCTTAGGAAGAATGGGTGGGTTAATAAGATTGGATTTTATAGTAGAGGATAACCTAGTGAGGACCATGAATTATGGGAGAAATTTTATAATAAAATAATGTATTAAAACTAGATTTACTTTGATGAGTTGTAGAATGTGGAGTAGCACACCAATTTGTAGCTAGTGTTTGTCAAGACTAGCATTCACCTTGATAAGTTGTCTTGAAGACACTCGATCCCATTGAGTATAGCTATTATCACCAAATATTACACCCTAACAAAAAATTTCAAGCTTCTTCAAAATTTGGGAAACATGGGAACAATCCCAAGCATGTGGGTGTACCTATATTGGAAATGAGCCTCTATATTTAAGGGCTAGCTCCCCAAATGTATCATGCACTTTTTACCTCTTAAAATACTACTTACTTATGGGGAAAATAGTTAGAGAATGATTAAACTAAACCTAATCTAAAGGAGGTGATGCACCAAAAATGTCTTCTACATGACCATCATATTTCTACCATAAATTAAACAATGTGTATAGAGTAATCTCTAATATTTAATGTGTTTGAACATGAGTATTTCAATATAGAGGTGAGATGTGATCAAAAACACAAGGAAAATGAACCAAAGGGTAGATTTCACACTCCAAGGACCATTATACAATTAAAAAAACTTTACACACTAGACTACACTCTATATGACCTATTAGATTAGGCACTCTTATTCTAACATGTAAGGATAAGGGAAGGAACAATAGAAAATTATCACTTCTGATTACCATACATCACTTGTAGACTTAGACAATTATTTGAAACTTAGAAATAGACTTGTATTAATGTTCAAAGGAAAAATATGACATCAATATAGTAGTTCTTTACCATACATGGTGTGTAAGTGTTTTATAATAGCTCAAGAGATATATTTATAGAATAAAGGAAGCAATAAAAAGGGAGCATTAGCACTAAAAAAGGGAATCAATCAGTTTAAATGTTTAAACTATAGTTATAATTGATTTTATAAATTATGTTGCTATATACCTTTTGATTGATTCCCATCACTTTTTATGATTGCATAGTTATATTATTCCCTCATTGATCTTCCCTAATGTTTGAAATGGTGGTATCAATTTTTTATAAGTTAGGTTCTAACCAAAAATTGGATCAATCTATTAAGTTTTTGTCTTGGTAATAATTGTTCTTCATTGGTTTGTTGTCGCGTACAACAATGAGGAGAAGCATCCCTTTCATGTATCTAGTACTGGAGATGAAACCATTGAAGTCTATGTGTCTACCTCAATGGCATCCTTTAAAATTTTGGCTTTGGTTTGAACCAAACCATGCTCAAACTTAGCTCCATACCTTTTATTTACCCTGTCCCATCAAAAATTTCTATCAGCTTTGTCTAAGTTACTTGGGCTTGCCTTCATTTGATTAGCCATCAAAAACTAGATTAGATCATTAATATGTTAATTCATTCATTATATTGATACACCTGATTTGAATGAATTCAATTTTTAGATACTTTTTTAAGACCCACATGCTCATGCCACTTGTCACTCTGCATTCATACTCATGGTTTGCTAACCTCCTTGACCCTCTCTTACCATTAATCTTAATTTTCATGATTAAACATGTGTCATTGATCTACCTAGGACCATTAAATTGTTAGTCACCACTCACTATAAGATATCCTATATGATTGAGCACTGATCATTGATCCCACCTTTTGAATTATAATGGTTGTTTCATGAGCTCGAACTTTGACATTTGCATGACCATCACTAGGATATTTAAACTTCAATGATTATTATTAGGGCTTGAATTTGATGTCCATGGAAATGTGATTTAACATCCATGCTCATGTATTTGACATCCCATAGACTATTAAATTTAAGCTCTAATGGATGACTATTGAGTCTAAACTTTGACAATTGTGCAAATGTCACTCCATTTCCTAACAATTCTTTTGGACTTTATGTTTTGGCCTTTTTATGGACATTTGTTGTGGGCTTTGTGTCTCAGCCACTTTATCTGAAGGAATTTTTTGGGGCTCTTTTTCATTAGACAAAGTGTTCAATGAAATTATCATAGGAAAATTTCCCAAAGAATGAAGTCTACCTATCTAGCTTGGATAATTTATTACATTAAAAATGTCTAATAGAACTCATGCCTTTAAGATCTCTATCTTAGACAAAATGTTTTAAAGAAATCATACTCAATTTTTTTCCTTAGAACAAATTCTCTAAAATAATACATGCCTTTAGTAAAATTATCTTGGATAATTTTCTCAAAAGACTTTATACCCTTGTACCTTTTGACTAAAACTTGTCTTTAGACTTTGTGTATTAGACAAAATGTCCAAAAGAAATAGTCTTCAAGTTTATTTCTTACATATAAAACTTCTTAGAGAAATGATGTCTTTGATGAAATTGTCATGGGATAATTTTTCCAAAACAATTCATACTTAGATTCTTTTATATAACTTTTAATTTGGATGACACTTGTTACCCTTCAGAAATTTTGTCTAGGACACTTTGCTAAATAATGACCCTTTAAGAAAATTTATAAGACACCTTCCCAAGAAAAATAACCTTCAAGATTTTTGTTTCGGTCCAATTTTTTCATGACTTACATTTTAGACAATTTATTCAAAAGAAAAACTACCTTCAACACTTTTATCAAAAATTTTCCTTGAAAGACTAATGCCTTTGGGAAAATTATGCAAACAATTTTCCTAAAAGAAATATGACACTTAACTTTTTGATGTGGAAAATTCTCCCAAATAAATTATGTCTTCAATAAAATTGTTGCATATTTTTTTCTCAAAATAAATAAGTATGAGGGATCCTTACCTTAGATAAATTTCTAAAAAAGTCCCCAACACTTAGCCAAAATTTGAAATATATCCCAAGTGCAACATTAGGCTTCTATGGACCTCCACTTGTAACTTCTCAACACCATAAAAGTATTCCACTTGCACATATGATTTAAAAATGATTCTTAAGACATGAAAAGACACAAGGACTAAACTAGACCATGACCACAACTTATAAGGGCATATTAAATGACATCAAATGAGCTAAAACATACCCTATAACATTATAAAAATCCCCTTTACAAGATTCTTATTGTATGGGTTGATCCATTTGGGCATGTGGGAAAATATGGTCAATAGTAGCCTTCCCATGCAACATGTGATAGAGTACACAAGTTATCACAAGGATAATAATTTCCTTCCAAATATCTAGAATGGCCAACACATAGACGTCAAACAAATGAACAAAAAAATCACTAAAATATTGATCTAAGCTAGTTTTCCATAAGGCTAAGGCTTATCTCTTAACATCTTTATCATGAGTATCACAAATAAAGAGTGTCCCTAAAATAGGAAGTTTTAATATCATGTGTACATCCTTTAGGGTGATACCCACCTAAAAGTGTTGGTTAGCTACTCTCATGTCCCTAAAAACATGGTGACTAATTCAACACTCAATGGAATACACCACATCTGCATAATTCCTCAAAATGACAATGAAATCTACTATGATTGATGATCTAATATAAATATGTCCAAGAAATATGGTAACAAAACTACATCCACCAATCACCAGAGTCTCCACTATCTCTAAAAAATATCAAACAACAAAGCATGTATCAGTTTTATATATCAAATCATCATCAAACTATATTAAAAAATAAAAAATGCATGCATTTACATCTAACTTAACTAATTAATCAACCTATATAATCTACTTATCAATATTTTATACTATGTTATCCATATAACTAAATATATCAGCCAAGAATATATTTTCTACTATGTCATTTATATATCTAACTACGTTAGCTACTATCAATGTCAAACTGCATTAGCCATTTCATGTGAATTTGGATAACTAATGTAATTGCATTGGAAACTTCATGCAAAGTCAACCAACTAATTTAACTGCATCATCCACTCTGTACAAATTCAACCATCTAATGTAACTACATCCACTACTTAGTACACAGTTAGCCAACTAACCCTACTTTATCAACCACTTAATATGAGTTGGCCATTAAACCAATGTAGTCTATCATTTGTTATATACAATTGGCCATCAAATCAACATACTAAATCAACCAAGATATATGTAGTTAGGCATGGATACCATTTTACATTATATCAGCCCACATACATTCAATCAACCATTTAATAGCTAACTAAATGAACCCAACAATACACATTCAACCATTAACATCAATTTGTTAATTAAAAATCATGTTGATCTAGCCAAACCTATTTATTTTCTATGCTTAATTTTAACATAATTGTCATTATTTCCCTAGGCATTAATTTCTCTCTTTTGACCTCTAACCATTTTCATACTAATTTATACTCTACCCCAAAATTAGTTGGGGTAAATTCTACCACATAGATTTTCCTCAACACTTAATTTTCCAAATCTACCTCATTTACACTTAAAAATAATTTTTTTTTGAATTTAGTACATTGCATCCTAGGATCATGCTTTTCATATTTGTAATGCATCCTCTCCCCCATGATTCTTGACTTTATGCAATCTTCTCTCTCATCACTCCTATAAGTCACACATAGCTCTCATATCTCAAAATATAAATTTACAAATGAATAGTTAAAATTCTATTATACATTTAAAATTTACAAAACATTTACTTAAAAAATACTTACCAAATAACTACATATTTTTCACATTACTTTATTTCTACAAACTCTTCTTACAAACTGTAACAAGTAATGAAATCTTAACAATGTATATATTTTTCTATGTTTACCCCCTATTTTTTTATTAAAATTTTAGATTATTTTTTAGGTCTATCTAATGTTATATACATTATGTGTGTCTTCCACGTGCTTCTAATGTAGCCTCTATCACACAACAAAAAGGTAAGAGGAGGTATATATTTTTCAATTCTTTAATTTCATTCATTTTTATTCTTTTTACTATAATTTATTAGCTCAATGTTGTGTGCTTCTATTTTATTTCTCAATGTACCATCCCATATTACAACTATATGACATGTGATAATATTCAAGTGGGGTATATGTATAAATAATATTTTTAAATGTTATCATTTATTGATGCCTTCTCTCTTGTAATAACCTACCAAGTTTCAATCTCTCTAAGTGGACACCTTAAAGGGTTCACTAGGAAATGGGTTAGGAGACCTTTGTGCTTCATAAGATTTTTGGTCTTGATGTCATTTCCTAAAACCACTACAAGTTACATTTATCCAAATCCTTAAGAAATTAAAACCCATTTATCCACTCTTATAAGAAATTCACCTTCCAAAATAGTCCTTGACTAAGTAAACACCATTCTTCTTTATTTTCATACTCTGTCAGCTAGGTCAATATTGTTAGGGATTAAACACATATTATGAAACTATGTCGGCTAAACTGACCTAGTTTGAGACATAATGGATAAGTTTTCCACTTGTCAAGATCTAGCCAATCGATCTTATCAGCTAAATTCCTAGGCGATTTAAGGTCAATCCTTAGCTATAAATACCACCTTTACTTCAATCCAATATAGAAGAATATTCATTTTATTATTGTTACAACTCAAAATTATTCTACTTCTACACTTGAGGAGTCATTGCTTATGGCTTTGCCTTAAAATGAAAGAAGCTTGTCTTGTGGGAAAGTCTTAGCTAAAAATTATTAATATTTTATCCTAGAGCTAATTTCTATAGTGTGATCCTTATGAATCCATAACAACCTATTGTAAAGAACCATTGACCAATGGAGAGATTGAGGTAAGACAAGGCCATTCAAGGTAAATATTATTAAATTTTACTCTTTCATTTGGTATATAAATGTTTCACAAATTAATAAGTTAAATGTTTTACTCCTTGCTTAGTTTACCTCTACATTAATGTGAGTGGAGTTCTATTTGCTTTTTTTTGTTTGATTAACTATACCCCTTTGTGTCATAAGTTTTAGTGAGCACTAGATTATATTTTTTTATATATTGTAGGCATAGCTAGGGTTATTGCATAGTATGATTTTCCTATAGGCTTTGGAACCCTCTCCTTTGGTATTTTGTAGTAAGATATCTCTTGGTTAGGTTTAATGAATTTGAATTGGTCATCTATTGATATAAATATATATGCAATGAATTATTCTAGTAATATTACTTTAAATGATCTTACATTTAACTAAGTATTATAATTTATAGATCCATCTTAATTCATTACACATTATATATACATCCATCAAAGTTTTTTAGACTGATATGAAATTCAAGAATACTTATATGATGATCTTGAGATAGTATAAGTATGATAATGAATAGGTTAGTTATGTACTATGAGATTATTTTAGGTGAATGATATCAAATTAGGAAGTTTATAACAAAATAAAGCATGTAGATGTGAGATAAGGGTGTGTAATATCCATATGTCTACACACAAGTCATGAAAGGTGAAATTAAGTCAAGACTAAAATTTAAAAGTATATAATATCATATTTTAATGTCTATAATGGCCAATGTTTTATTACTTATGACACTATCCAAGATGGAGGGACTAATGCTCTATATTATGGTGACTATTTTTAATGGATAATTAAAAATTTAGGCATAAACCAGGGAGATATTATGTATGAATGAAGGATAATTAGGAAGGATAAGTACATAAAAAAATCAAATGGATAGGATAATATGATGTGAAAGAGTTACATGTGTATGAAAAATTCATGTATGTCAAAAATAGGTCAAAAATAAAAATATAACGTGTTTCCTATCAAATTTATGTGTCTATAAAGCAATCTTGGGCATTTATAAAAAAAAGCAAACACTTGTGATAACAAACAATATTTGGGATTACTGAAACTATTATATAAGTGAAAAATGATAATCTTGATTATGGAGAATGTTTATCTAGGACTATAAATTATTTTTGTATATGTTTAACTAATATTGAATATATATATTTATTGTAAATAGGAGTAGATAATACATTATATGGATATACTAATAAAGGTAAATTGTACCTAAGATTAAAATATATGTCCATCATCTAAGTGTGTTAAACTCAACATCATAGAAGTTCAAAAGATGAAACTTATGTGTCTATAGATTCCCCACATTTAATATTGTATTGTAGAATATAAATGAAAAGGATAAAATAAAAAAATTTGGTACCTATGATAATTGTGCATGATGTTGACAAGTAAAACAATAATGTATCATTTTATCAACATGAAACCTATAATAAACATATATATATATATATATATATATATATATATATATATATATATATATATATATATATTTATTTATTTATTTATCCTCATAATAATAAATTTAAATTAATATGAATAATTGAAATTTTTAAAATTCAAAGTCTAAGGAACAATGCACCATATTTTATGTGAACCAATATGTCACTCATCATCCTTAACAAGAAAAAACCCTAAAGAAAACATGACATAAAATAAATATATAATAAAACCATGATTTGAGTAGGGTATAGTAGTGCCTTTTTAAATATTAATATGGCCATGCTATATGTTGAGAAACATAATAACCTCAACCATAGTGCCATAAGTAACAAAAATATAATTTTGTGAAACCATGAAACCATAATTTTATGTATAAGAGTCAACCACTATAATGGATATAAACCCAAAGTTATATTTTATTATCATCATTACCCACCAATCATCAATAAATAAAATAGAAAAATGTTTACATGAACAAATTTCATGGCCCATATGATCCATATGTTCTTAAAATGCTATATGATGAAATAATTAGTCCAAAAATATTATAGTATGTCTCAATAATTCATTGAAATCACGTAGAATATTTACCAATCTATTCAGATAACCCATTTGAAATTATAATATATCTAAAAATGTAAAATTATATATTTGGCATAGCCTAAATATATAAACAATCCCATTGCATACCTCCATTTGATATAAACAATGAATCTTATGAGTAACTCAATATTTCCCATACTTATTATTATTTTATTTTTTAATCACATATCCTAAGTTTACTCATTTAAATTTTGGTTATTATGTTTTTTCGTGGACATGTACATATATTTTTTTTCTAATCATTATTATAGCCCTCAAATTTCCCTTGATTATTATGTTTCATGGGATCTTATATTTTGATTCATTATCCTAGTCTAGACATTCATGATATTTATCTTATGATAACATATGCATATACATCCTTTAAAATAGTATAATATTAGTATCCATTACTTGAGAGACATTATATCTCAATGTGGCATACTACTTTCCCACTTCTACATATTAATTATATATTCTTTGTTTTGTTATGACACACATTGAAATTACATGATCACATATATTATATTCCTACATAAGTTATGACTTTTGTGCACTGACTCTTTCCCACCATGGGAGAGAATTTAATGTGATTCATATTATATAATATATTTGTACATGACTTTATAATACAATAGAGTCAAATCGATTGACTTATCCAAACTAATTTTTAAATACCTTGGTGTACACTACACATTAACATATACTATTTATTATTAAAAACCCACTTATTCTTTTATTTTTTATCCTTTACATTTAGTATTTATTCATTCACCATGTGGTTATTTATATTAATAATTTAATAAGTGAAAAAAATGAAATATTTTTTTTTATAAAACATTCAAATATTTAAAAAAATACAAACCTAGGATCTACACATGGCTTGTTTTGATGATACACATATTTTAATAATAATAATTTTCATATACATGAAGAGTTATATACTCATTTTATATGAAGATCATTTTCATGGTATACATGAGTTAGATGAAGAATGTACATATGACACATCAGATATGGACATACATATGCACGACATTGATCACACCCATAAGCAACCTTTTTATATTGGGGGAATCTTTGTATAATTTTGAATTTATAACCTTGTATGTAACTCCATTGATTTCATTATACTACTTGGGATATTTATTCATGAATTTATCATTTTCATACCTTTTAAAGTGATACTTCATATAGATTATGTGTTTCTATACTAGATTATAATATTAATTAATTATATAGAGTAACAATTCTTGTTGTGTCCTTATTTAATAATGAATATTTTTAAATTAATTGATAATTTATGAGTTATATTATTCTTAATCTATATTCCTCAGCCAAATTTAATATTTTTATTCAATTAGGTAAAAAAATAGGTTTTATATGGCTCCTGAAACCACAAAGTATTACATAAAACAACATACCTGAGTCATGAAATAAAAATCCCCACAAGCTAAGTAGAAAAGAGGTAATTCAGCTATTCATCTAAGAACTAACAACCACAAAAAAACTAGATAAAATACAAGACTATAAATCCATGAAAAAACATAAATAAATTAGTCATAGAACTCCTCTAAGACTATAAATCCATGAATAAATCTAAATAATTTAGTCATAGGACTCCTCTAAGTTAACATGGTCCTTAGGATTAACATGTTCCAACATGCCTTCTTTGTCATTTAACATTTCCTTCATGACTCTACCTCAAGTCTGCTTGATCAGGCATTTATTTAGTCCATTCATGACTTTATTCTTGAGGATATTAACTTCCTTCTTTTCATTGAATATCAAGTATCTTCAAACCTTTTAGAAATAATGTTCATTTTAGGAAAGGATTGGGTGAGAGCATCACTTGCATCTTTAACCTCCACTTCTATAGTTAGTTTTCCAATATTATTCCCAAAATTTTCACTTTCAACTTTATTATATTCCATTATTTCATGAGTTTATCCAAATACTTGATCATTTCTTGAAGTTTTTCATCAAAATCTTTCAATTTCCTACTACAATCCTAGTATGGGTCCTCAAAATCACACTTTTCATTTCCCTTATTTACATCCTTCTTAGACTAAATGATAATAATGGACTTGGGTATTTTCCCATTAAGATAGTGGGGATTCCACCCTTGCATTTTCATAAATTGGTGTTGTTTTGGTGGTGGGAGGGGGGGGGGGGTTGAAGAGTTGGGTGTTGGTTGGGGGAAGCAGGATTTGGGTTACAAGAAAGCAGTCCATCATATCTTTCCTAGGGTATCTATATTCATCCTTTAAAGTGTCATCCTTGTCACTTGGGATTAATTTAACCTCCCTCCCTCACTTTTCTTCTCATTTTTTAATAAAAGGAGAATAAGGCACTAATGGATAAATTCATTGGTCTAGTTTATTCAGTAGCCTAAAGTAATGATGTATAGAGACTTCAAGAGGAAATATAGGAGACTAATTTTATGCCCATAAAAATGGTTTAGTAATAAAAATGATGGGAGAAAATTATAGTGAAATTACCTTCAAGGGTGAGGTAATTCATAGTTTTTAGGTAGACTTCAGGCCATTTTTGGGGTATATTCTACCTTGGCAAACATTTTTAAACAACCTTTAATATGGTGTTAGTTATGAAGAATGTATGCAATAATTTAAGATTTATGATTTTATATTTTAAGGCATTAACCCACTTGCATCTCATAAAATTGACTTCACTAATAAGTTATTCAATGATCATAATTTTATCCCACACAATCTAATTGTGCATTTATTTTAGTCATTGACAAAAGTCCTTGTCCAACTTGAGATTAAACCCTATAATCCATTGCATAAATTTAAATAGACCACCTTTTTTAATCTTCCTCCACACTCCTATATTACATTGGGACTCTATGCAAGAGATGGGATCCAATATATCTCTATCATCACCCATCTTACCAACCTTTTCTCCCAAGCCATTACAAGTATAATTGCTAAACTTTAGTATCCTCACTGAGAGATTACAAGTTTTGTATTAGCTAGTATTATTTTTAGGCATAGAAACATTGGCACCTAAAATTTTCACTTGAATACTATAATAATTATGTAAAGAGGGATTTAAATCCCACATGTTCAAAATTGAGCCTCCCATACATGACCAATCCCAATGTAGTTTATGATATTATGTTTTAATTATTATGTATCACTTTAATTAAATTGGGAGGTAAGTTGGCAATATCATACCACGTAACCAAAGAAGGTTACCCAAACCCTATATTTTAAAATTTGAATTTTACCACATAAGCTTATTTGAAGATATAACCAATCATCACCTCACAAAAGTGATTAAGAAGGCCTTAAGCATCGTCAATAAATTGCTTAATTGTGTGGTAAGGAAATACCTTTCTAGAAAGAGCATTAAGGATGTTAAGAGAATCTCCTTCGATGATGAATTTATCAATCTTAGACTATGTTTCAAGATAAATACTACATAAAATATATTTATCCTCTACCACATGGTTAATTTAGACCCCTAGGGGGTATACATAAGCTTCCACTACCACCCAATCAAAATCCATGAGAACTCCCCCTCCCTTAAAATTGCTCAAGTTTCCCTTTGAATCCTCATCAAAGTTAAAATTTATCCATCCCCTATATGGTTTGAACCATTTGGTTAAAATCCTATTAGCATTTAGTATAAAGCTATCAATTGCTTGGGATAAGTTTCATTTGTGGAAGGTAGAGGGTTCATCCTTAGAACCCACATATTTGTCTTTGGGAATAAATACTTATTAGTTCTCTATGATTATGGAGCATAAATGAAGGAAGATAAACCTATAATTCTAATATTTGTTTTCAAAAATGCATTCATTTCTAGCCTTCCAAATTTCCTAGAACTAGTGTGGGAGAGATAGATGTTGATGAGCCATATAAATGGAATGATTTCAACCCATACATATCTACCTTTTTGGCCTCTAAATTCCAATGTTTCTTGTATATTTACCTATTTTAAGTACTCTAATCATGATGATATATATTAACTATGTTTATGTAAATGGTTATTTTTTATGTTATGATTAAAATTGAATATGTTATCCTTTATTATGATTCTTTTACTTCTCATATTATGTGTTAAGTTGAGTGACTTGACCTACATCTAGCACAATTGAAAGGTTGTCATATATCAACAAGATGAAGTTTGGATATACATAAACACATCACCATATTATATATGAGGCATTCATGGACCATAAGCAATAGGTTATCAATATGTATCCACTAGGAACTACCATCATAAACATGAATAAATACTTACATCTTGTTTAAGCATGTAGTAGTTGTAATGACAAGCCTTTTTTTTTATTTTGGTCTAATAGAAAAAATTCAAAATAAGCATGCATGGTCCTATTTAGGCATACATGATGAGAAGGTGTCAAAATTTCAAGCATTATTATTAGACCACATTCTAGTCCTTCCAACTTCCCAATACCATCACCCATATTTTTTTTCATGTATCCATTATTGGTTGTGTTCTCCATAATATGAATATTATCATATTATTGTAATTTCTTGTTGAGAAATAACTATAGCCTCTTCTTTATATATTATAACATAGATGCATGCTAAGGTGAGTAGAGAATATAATAATAAGATAGATAATCTAAGTGTGATCAAGAAATATCATTTTCATCATTGTAATCTTATTGTATCAATATTTAATTGCTACAAGATATGAATAAATTGAACAATGTGTAGTAAACACATTTTAATTTTAAGGTAAGGTTTAGATCTCAATACCAAATGAGGAGGGGACTTTAAGAGGAATTGTAGGGAAGATACCAAATCACTATATTAGTTAATTAGATTAAGTTTTCAATTATTCATTTGCATTATTTAATTCTACATATGTTGTTGAGTATCATAGATGATTTCAGTATTGTGAATACATGTTAATTTCTTAATGAATCTTCCACAAAATTTATCTCCATTTAAATCTATTTATTTATTTCATGCAATTATTATTTTATTTCAAGTAATTTAAATCTATACAATTTAATTTATGCATGTTTACCTATATGTGATTAACAAAGTAAATAAGTGAGTGAAGTGTTCACATATAATGATGTCACCTTATCAATCCAAAACACCCATAGGTTAGAAATTAATGAAGCAATTATTTTATGCACCAAGTGGATGCTTCATCCTATGATCATACATGAGGTTGTAAAAGGTTTTCAAGTTTAATCAGTGGTAAAATTCTACTCATTATTTTGGCATTATTTTTGGGAAGGTGTCACACACTTGAAATCTCTATGACTGAGAATCTCTTTTGTTTTTTTTTGCATTCCAAAATTAAACATTTACTACTTTCTAGCTTCAAAAATCATGGCTTTCTAAATTAACATTTCCTAATATATAGATAATTTTTTTATTTATGTAAGGTTAGAGTAGTAAAAATACAAAACAACATAATATATATTAACCCTGTGAGGGCAGGGTAGGTAAAATACAAAAAAAGAGAGTGGTTGTTTTTCATGTAGAGATAACAAGATCATCTAGGTAGATTCTTGACTTGGAATTCAACCTTTTATATAGGAAAAAAGATAAAATACTTATCAACTAATTAATATGAGAAAAATCTTTAAGACCATCTACAATTATTAGTATAAGAACTAGAAAAATAAGAATTCTTGGTTAGGTTGGTAACACAAGTTGGTAATTTACAAGAGAAAGATGTTTATACACCTGAGAAGGACCCATATATATCATCTTTAAAAATTTATAATTTTTCACCTCACAATCAAAAATATAACATTAATTTCTCTCCATCCTCACCCAAACTTCTTGCAAAGAAAGCATTTAAAGACCTTTTAGCTCCTAGAAGAGACATTAGGCCTACAAAATATGTTAAATTGGATAAAATATTTATTGGAAAACATGATGAATAATAAACTTCCAATCCTTCACCTTTTTATAGGAGACTTTATTTCCCTATATCATAATCTAAAATATTCAATTACTACACACCAAGGAGTACATATATTGAAAAGAAATTCAAAGAGTGGGTGGAAGAAGCTTTTGGTTTACATATATAAATATTATTCATGGAGGACCATTAAGAAGAAAATAATACCATTTATTCTAAAACTTTTAAATTTCCCATCCACACCCCTGAGGGAAATGTAACTATGAAGAATATCCCCCATTCTACCTTCCCTACTTTTATAGGAAAGGAAAGTGAAGACTTAAACACATTCCTCTTTGAGTTTGATATCTTATGACATAGTTATGATTATAACCAAGATGCTCAGAAGGTAAATTTATTTCCAAAAAAACTTAAATATGCAACTCTTATATGGATTATGGACTAGAGAAGGATGATATTTATACTTTGGAAGAAATGGATAAGTTTCTATTCAAATATAAAGACTATTATCAAGGAAGTAAATTTAGGAAGGATTGCATCTTTAGGATAGAATAAGAAGAATATTAATCACTATATGACTACATGGAAAGGTTCATATTTATACTAAAAAAATCCAAGGAGAATTTAATGGATAAAGAATCTATTAAATTGACATTTTTTAAAGGCTTTAGAGAAGACTGTTTGGAAGCATTAGACCTAATAACTAGAGGAGATGTTTCAACATTGTCCTTTGAGTATTTATCACTTCTATGTAGGAATTACATAAGATCAACAATGAAAAAAAAATATAGTATTAAGATACTTCTTTAGTCAGTTGTAAATAGAATCTCAAAAATTTAGGTAAGTAATTTTATATAAGATATGAATCAAGACATCATTATCCATATGGATACTCAACTGGATATGATACACAAAAGGAAAAATCAAGAGGAAATGAGTAAAACCTTGGTTTTTTATTACCCAGACTATCAAAAAAAGAAAGTAGACTGAAAATGTTAGGCTATTTAACTAAAGGTGGCTAGAATAATGAAGGAGGATCCTGAGATAGTAGAGTTACATATAATTCATAGAGATAGAGATCAAATTTTTTATGTGGCTCAATAAAAATAATGGAAGCCTAGCCATTCAATCAAGATATGCCATCTAATTATGTATTTCAAAATTCTCAATATTTCAAATAATTTAAATAGACTAGTTCATGGGAATCCATGAAAAATCAAGTATTGTCTCAGTAAAATAACCCAACCTCAAGTATTTGGTAGACACCCCAATATTAGCAATCACATCCCAC
This sequence comes from Torreya grandis, assembly GCA_037957365.1. Classification (NCBI taxonomy): domain Eukaryota; kingdom Viridiplantae; phylum Streptophyta; class Pinopsida; order Cupressales; family Taxaceae; genus Torreya; species Torreya grandis. The sequence goes on from JARHVA010002685.1 coordinate 1,699,194, forward strand.
CCAAAATAATAGGTAGTAGCCTCAAAACTAGTCCTGGTAGCCTCAACACTAAAATTAGTAGTGGTTTTATCCTTCCAACCCATGTCAAAATAATGGAGAAATAATTAAATTTGGTTCAACCCAATTTGGTTTCCTACAATAGTGATAGTTATAGTAACAACAATAACTATATTTAATTTAAAACACTCAAACACCTCCTAGAAAACCATATCTACCCACCCAACCTATGCTAACCCCATAAATAAGTTCGTTCAACCAACACAAACCACTAAAATAATGTAATATCCAACTTACACCTTGGATAAAAATGAAGTACAGTTTCATTTAGGATGTATTTTACCACAACCAACCTCACCCATGATCATAAAACCTCTTGAGGAGATTTCAAACAAATATACTAATACAATCTCATGAATCCACTGCTACTCTTGAACCAAGTTCAATTGCAACATAAGAAGGGCTTATCAACCCTCCTTTTCTTGAGAGCTTAAATAAACAATGTCCTAACCAAGTACCTAAATTTGATATCCTAGAATATTTGAAAAATTTGTGTCAAGATTCCACTATTTAAAACCATCAAAGATGTGCCTATCTATATAAAATTTGTCTATGAATCATGCTTAAATAAATCTGGCCATAAAAAAAGATTCCAAAATTTTCCAAGTAGTTGGCCAAATTATAGACATCATGTTGGGAAATATAGTTACACCTAATTACTCTTATCTAATAAGTCTTGTAGTTAATATCAACAATAATGGCCAACTTATACCAAATAAATTATCTAATTTAAGGGCATCAATTAGTGTTAAGACTATGGAAACCATGCACAAATTTGGAATTAAATAAATTTTCCCAACACCTACTATCTTAAAAATGGATGATAGATCAACCATCAAACTTGAGGGGATGATTAAATATATATTCATCATTATGGATTCATTGGCATATCTAGTAGATTTTATCATTATACAACCAAAATATAACCTAGACAGATACCCACTTATCATAAGAAGGCCATGGCTATCCAAAACCAATGCTCTCATTGGTTGTAGGTCAGGAAAAATGATGATTTAAAATGGAAATGACACTAATAAATTAGTAATATATCAACTAGACAAACTTGCCTATGAAGAAGATTAACCTCTTTGGGTAAAGGAAGTAGATGAACAACATAGTTATTTACACGTTTTATGCACACTTGACCATAGCACATCCATCAAATATCAAGAGGAAGACACACTCCTTTCTTATATTATACAAAATACTTATCAAATGTACCCTAAATAGATAATCTCTTACAATGTAAAACATGCCCTCTTTAAAATATCTTCCCTGATATTGGTTCCTCTAAACTTATAAAAGACATTAGAACCTTCTATCATCTATTTCCATACCATTATATATATTATCCCTTGATAAGTAACATTAAATCCATGTTGTCCCTATCCAAGAAAGTGGAAATCCTTTTAGGATAAACACTCAATATCAATAACAAGTTGACACTCAAATAAGAAACCAAATTAGTCACTATTCTCTAAAATCATAAGACAAATGTTTCTTGGGATTATCATGACATGAGAGGTATCCATCTATATTTATACACCCATCACATCTACGTCAAAGAGGAATGTAAACCCATTCACAAACCCCAACATAGGATGAACCTTATTGTCAAAAATATATTAAAAACAAAGGTGTATAAACTATTAGATGTAAGGTTCATCTATCCTATTTATGATTTTCAATGGGTTTCACCCATTGTGGTTGTGCCTAATAAAGGGGTAAATTGTGTATATTAATATATTATAGGGCATCAAATTCATTTAAAATGAAGGATCATTTGTCCCTTCCTTTTATTGACAAAGTACTTAACACATTGGTAGGAAAAAAATATTTCTCATTTATTGATAGATTTAGTGGCTATAAGCAGATCAAAATATCACCTGAGGACCAAGACAAGACTATATTCAATGTCTTTAGGTCACCTATACATATCCAATACTTCCATTCAATTTATGCAATTCTCTAGCCACATTCTAATGATTTATCTTGAGCATATTTTCTAATCTCTCCCATGACTATGTAAATCTATATGGATGACTTCACCATTTATGGATAAACCTATGATGAATCCATTCAATGCCTTGATAAATTCTTCCAAGTTTTTTAATATTAAAAATATAGTCAAAACCAAGTTACATAAACAATTAGATACAAGGTTCATCTATCCTATTTATGATTTTCAATGGGTTTCACCCTTTCTGATTGTACCTAATAGAGGGTTAAATGGCATTATGGTTAGACTATAGAGAATTAAATGCATCTAAAATGAAGGATCATTTCTCCCTTCCTTTTATTGACAAAGTCCTTGACACATTGGTATGAAAAAAATATTTCTCATTTATTGATAGATTTTTTGGCTATAAGTAGATAATAATATCACTTGAGGACCAAGATGAGACTATCTTCAATGTCTTTAGGGTACCTATGCATATGCAATACTTCCATTCAATTTATGCAATGCTTTAACCACCTTCTAATGATTTATATTGAGCATATTTTATGATCTTTCCCACAAATGTGTAAATTTATATGGATGACTTCACCATTTATGGATAAACCTATGATGAATCCCTTTAATGCCTTGATAAATTTGTTCAACATTTTCATTACCATCAGTTGTTCTTAAGTCACCAAAAGTGCTACATGCTAATGATAAAAGGTATTATGTTGGGATGCCACATCTCACCTATAGGTATTAAGGTATATCCTACCAAGATAAGTATAATCAAAGAATTAACAATTATAAATAACCAAAAATATGTGAGAAGTTTCATAGGACATGTTGGTTATTACTATAGATTTATCAAAAACTTTAGAAAAATTATAGAACCTTTATTGGTTTTCATTTCTAAAGATGTTTATTTTATTTTGTTTATTTCATGTTGGGAAGCATTCCAAGATCTTAAAAATTTATTGATAACAAATCATGTGTTAAGAGGTCTTGACTAGACACAACCCTTTTATAACCATATATATGCTTTGTACTCTAGGAGATATCCTTAGCAATAAAGAGTAGTCCTTAAGCTATTCCATTTATTTCATCAACAAAAAATTCCAAGGAGATGAAGTCAACTATAGGGTCACAAAAAAGGAATTATTTGTTTTATTCTATGTTATTAACAATTTTAGACCTTACATTATTGCGTATCAATTCTTCATCCATACTTATCATGAAACAATTAAGTATTTAATAAATAAGCTTACAATAATTGGAAGGATAATTAGAAGGTTGATTTTTATATAGGAATTTGATATAACCATTATTGATAGACCAAGAAAAGGATAATCTAGTTGTAGATTTATTATCTCTATATCAATCCAATGAGTGTAGTCCCATAGTAGATGATTCTTTTCTTGATGAATTCCTTTTTAGATTAACTAATAATACTGTTTCGTATGTAGATATTGATAACTATTTAGATGTAGGATTACTACCACAACATTTTTATCTCAAAGAAAATCAAAAATTAATTATAAAAGTGGTACATACTCATGGATATTTGGGTACATATTTTTTATAGAACACAATTTAGTTGTGTCAATGTATTCAATAAGATGAGGTTGTTGGCATCCTTCGATCATGGCACGATGAACCTTGTGGGGTTCATTTGATTTAAAAAGGAATGGCATAAATATTTTAAATATCAAATAATACTGACCTACTCTACACAAGGACTCCTTTGAATACACCCTTCAATGTGATCATTGCTAATGTATGGGGAAACCCACATCTTTAGATGAAATTCCATTGTAACCCCAACTGGTTTTAAAACCATCTATAAAGTGGGGAATTGATTTTTTGGGTCCCATAGATCCCACATCTAATAATAAGGATTATATATTAGTTTCTGTTGATTATATCACTAAATGGATTGAGGTGAAGGCCTTAACCCATGGAAGAGATGAGAAGGTGATTGAATTTTTATATGAGGAAATTTTCACCTACTATGAGGTACCAATAAAAAAAATTATAGACAGAGGGCCTCAATTTACATTTGATATCATAGATAACCTTGTCAAGGAATATTAAATTAGGCATAAGAATCTACCCCCTAACATCCTCACTCTAATAGATAGGTAGAGGTCACAAATAAGAAGTTAGATAACATCCTCACTAAAATAGTCAATTTACATCATAAATATTAGGAAACTCATCTTCATGAAGCATTTTAGGCAAATCAAATCAAATTAAAGACCACAATTGGGCTCACTCCACATGAATTAGTCTATGGAAATAAACCTATGTTTCCCATTGAATTTGAACACAAGAACTTGAGGATAACATTAAAACTTGGCCTATATTTTTCACAAGCATAGAAGGATAAAGTCCTAAAGTTGATTATTTTGGATGAAATCCTAAAATAATCACTGAATCATACTAAAGTTATGCAGTAGTAAAGGATCTAATTGCATGATAAGTATATAAAGATAAGAGAGTTTTACCCGAGATATTGGACCCTAATTTTTTATTATAAATACAAAAACCATAAGGGAAAGATAATAAATAGATGGCTTGGAACATATGAAATAGAGGAAGTATTTTTGAATGGAGTTATCAAAATTTATGCCATTGATATTATATTCTTATACATATTAATAAATGCCCATAGGCTCAAAATATGCATAGATCCACTTTCTAAGGAGAGCTTCAATTAGAATCTTATGGATGGACACACATCATCTTCCTCTTAACAAGCTAGAGATATTAATTCTACATCAGTAGGGTACTAAAATTTACCTTTGCTCCCCATTTTCAAAGAATAAGCACTTTGATACAACTAGTCCCATCATTTATTTTGGCTACCTATAATCTGAGTAAAAACTATGGTTATTCCATTGTCTAGTTCATTAGGCAGAGTAAAAAAATGTCATGAAAAAATAGCAATGAAAACCTTTTGGAATTATTGATAGGTGTTGGTTAGAAAACTAGTCTTTGGTTAATTAATATCTGTATAAAACAAGCCCTTTAATGGAAAATTAGCTTGATGACCATTTAAGGGATAAAAAATTAGAAAAATAAAAATGCATGATAAAAATCATCAAAGGAATAAACATGTACTTTTTATCTCCTTTTTCATAATCTTCCTTTCCTATAGATTCAAACACTTATTTTTAGCGTTCATAGGTAGACTTTTCATTATTACATGATGTAAATTATGTGCTAGAAAATGTAAATTTTATGCTATAAGATCGATATTATATGTTATAGGATACACATTTTGTACTATAGATTGAAAATTTAAGATACAAAATGTTTCTTCCTTTACTGAGTCAGTTAAGAGGTTGATATAGGTTGTGTTAAGCATCTTTGGAAGGATAATTTCTTAGTAAACTAGATGGTAATTTACATTGTCAATATATTCACCCTAATTGAGAAAAAGGTGTATCTCCAAGCCACAATAATAAGTTATCATATGAAGATCACTTGATATAAGATGATGCAAATTCATCCAAATCTCCTAAGGAATGTATGGGCATAAATCCTTTGGTTTTATTCCATTATTTCTGCCTCAATACTTTTCATTACATCTTAATCATATCCTGTTTGTCTTTGTCTATGATTGGTAGCAACATACATATCCTTCAATCCAGATTTCTCCACCATCCAATCCAACATAAAAAATGAACACCCACCTCAAACAAATCCATTGACAACATGTATAGTAGCCTCCATATCACATCAAATCCACATGCCTCCATCATGATATCAATAATTTATTCCATGTCATCCCACTTTGATTTATTATCTCAACATTCTCACACATTTGTATGATGAGGTAACCCATCTAATGAAGGTAATTATTATTATTATTATTTTAAGACAATTATTAATTATAGTTAATGTGATCATCATGTTAGATGATTTTGAAATAATTATTATGGGCATAGCCCATGGAAATTTAAATAAAATTTTTACATATTTTTCACATCAAGGCCTTTTTACTCATCCCACCACCAATTCCATGTGCCCATAAGGTTGTTTCTTACCCTCCCAAATATATCATTGAATTGTACTTCATACAAGGAATAATGACATGACATTTAGTGTGTTTTATCATAAATGACACATTAGTTTCATAACTCAAGACACTACATGCTAAGTGTTGATATAGTATTCAAAATAAATGTACAAAGGATTAATGGTTAAAAAATCCAAAAACATTCATATCCCATAAAATCAATAACAAAGACCTATTGATCATTCTTTAATCTAAGTTGAACCACCTGGGAGGAGATTCTGTTAGAATTGATCCTACCAACTTGAAACCACTTTTGGAGCAGTAAGACATCATCATCCTCTTCATAAATATAGTGTGGTTAGCCTATTTTGTAAATATAATAGTGTTTGACTAAATATTAGTAGAGGAATTCACTAGTTCATTTGAAAACAACAAATCCATAGAGCAGGAGATATATGGGAATAAAAGTTTGGTATTATTATATAAAGATAAAGCTTTTACAAAGTAGTGAGTGATTAATATTATACAAATAGGTTACCAAACATCTATCTCTACCACATGTATGTGTAAAATCTACTTTATTTATTCTAAAGTATTTCACATGTGAAGGAAGACACTCTATGCTATATGGTGTACATTTTAATTTTCTCAATAATCTAAGGCATAACATTAGAATAATTGTGTCAAATTTATTTTTTTAAATGTTGAGGAAAATGGAAAAGGAATATTATAAAGGTAACCCTACAACTATATCCCACCATTTTTTGATAAAACTCATTATTCAAGATAGCCTATGGACAAAGACCATGTGACTTGGGAGTAATTATTATAGTTTCCATTAGAGGAAAAGAATGATTATGAAGAACATGTTAAAAAGGATATGGAAGCATGTGATGAATAGGAGGAAGATTAAGAATAAAAGGAAGTAGAAGAATAAGTAGAAGAAAAATCTAAGAAGGAATCTAAATAAAAACAAGAAAATGAACTTTCTATAATAAAAGAGCCTACTATAGTAAATGGACCTATAGTAGAGGTAGTATGATATAAAATGGAAATAGAGAAGAATAGAAGATTGATTATTTCACATTTTTCATCTCCAGAATAACAAGCCCTTCTAAACCCTAAACTCAGCCCAAAATTCCTCAAGTTTATAAGATATAGTCACATAGACTAAGAAGGAAACCACATAAAAGGATATCTCTTCCTCTCCTACCATACTAAATATCAGTGAAGGCTCATGTGAAAATGAAATTGAAGAAAATAATTCATATAAGAATAGTAGTATTAATGAGAAAGGCTCTTCTTCCTTTAGTTTTGGGCATTTACAATTGACTGAAGGAAGCAAGGGAGAGCAATCAATTGAATAAAGTGAGAAAGAGAAGTTAGCAAAAAGGGATGAAGAAATGATTGAATAACCTAAATACAAGGGATATGAGAGTCATGTAGCATCCTCACAAGGAAAATTTTAGACCGTAGAGCAAGCACATATGTAATTTTAATTAATAAGGGGGAAAGTTTAAATGTTTGAAGAAGGAAACAATTTAGATAGATTGACACAAGTAATTTCAAAACTATAAAATCTAGTTATACTGACTGAGTCTCACTCTTCAGTCATAGCATAAATAGTAACCCAAGAACATCCTACTATTCCTATTATTAAAAAACATGTTGCATCCACTTCTATATTGACAAAAAAATATAACACAATATTTATTTTCTCTTTCTCTAATGTAAAATGAATTACTAAGGGGGAAAGTTTAAATGTTTGAAGAAGGAAACAATTTAGATAGATTGACACAAGTCATTTCAAAACTATAATATCTAGTTATACTGACTGAGTCTCACTCTTCAATCATAGCATAAATAGTAACCCAAGAACATCCTACTATTCCTATTATTAAAAAACATGTTGCATCCACTTCTATATAGACAAAAAAATATAACACAATATTTATTTTCTCTTTCTCTAATGTAAAATGAATTACCAAGGGGGAAAGTTTAAATGTTTGAAGAAGGAAACAATTTAGATAGATTGACACAAGTAATTTCAAAACTATAATATCTAGTTATACTGACTGAGTCTCACTCTTCAGTCATAGCATAAATAGTAACCCAAGAACATCCTACCATTCCTATTATTAAAAAAATGTTGCATCCACTTCTATATTGACAAAAAAATATAACACAATATTTATTTTCTCTTTCTCTAGTTTAAAATGAATTACTAAGGGGGAAAGTTTAAATGTTTGAAGAAGGAAACAATTTAGATAGATTGACACAAGTAATTTCAAAACTATAATATCTAGTTATACTGACTGAGTCTCACTCTTCAATCATAGCATAAATAGTAACCCAAGAACATCCTACCATTCCTATTATTAAAGAACATGTTGCATCCACTTCTATATAGACAAAAAAATATAACACAATATTTATTTTCTCTTTCTCTAATGTAAAATGAATTACCAAGGGGGAAATTTTAAATGTTTGAAGAAGGAAACAATTTAGATAGATTGACACAAGTAATTTCAAAACTATAATATCTAGTTATACTGATTGAGTCTCACTCTTCAGTCATAGCATAAATAATAACCCAAGAACATCCTACCATTCCTATTATTAAAGAACATGTTGCATCCACTTCTATATAGACAAAAAAATATAACACAATATTTATTTTCTCTTTCTCTAACGTAAAATGAATTACCAAGGGGGAAAGTTTAAATGTTTGAAGAAGGAAACAATTTAGATAGATTGACACAAGTAATTTCAAAACTATAATATCTAGTTATACTGACTGAGTCTCACTCTTCAGTCATAGCATAAATAGTAACCCAAGAACATCCTACCATTCCTATTATTAAAAAACATGTTGCATCCACTTCTATATATACAAAAAAAATATAACACAATATTTATTTTATTTGAGATGTATCTACAAGGAGATGATCAGTTCTAAAGTACATAGTTTAGTTGGTTCAAAAACTATTGCTAATTAAAGAAAGAGAACAAGGAATTGAAAAATAAACCATAATAAGATTTATAAAAACTCATGAAACTAGATTAAAAAGTTGAAGAGTTATCTCATTTTATATATATGTTATTGAGATGCAGACCACCTACTTGGGTTTCCTCTATTTACCTTGAATAACAATGGTTGAACATTGATTTATGAGAATACATTATGATATTACATCAATGGTAATATATGATTAGTCTTTATATAATATTTTTAATGATGGTATCCTAAAGAATATGCTCAATTGTTTGAATTCTATTTGCATAATTATGATATACCTCATAATGTAGAATAGAACCCTAATTTATATGTAGGAGATGTCTTACTCAAAGTTTTTTATTCATATCTCGCATATTAGAATAATAGGGGTAAAAAATTATTAGAATACAAGGAAAAAAAATATTATTCTTTCATGATAAGAGGAGATTCCACTAAGCTTGAGGTGATAGTATAAGAATGGGTTTCTTTAATGAAAAGAAGGGAAGTATCTTCTTGGTTTGTAAGGAAGTAAGTAGAAACTCAAAACTATTACCCTGGAATATTAAATACCATAGGAAAATATGTATTTAGAGCTTGTGGGCATAGATGTAATGAGATTTTCCTTGAATTGAATAATAAGGAACCATTTTCTCAACATAATCTCAAATCTACCCTTGACTTAATTCATACTCACATAGAAATTGCAAGAAGGAAGGGACTAAATTTTTTGGATATCACTTTTCATACACTGCAAGTTTGGTATACCATCTTAGACAAGACAAGATAAGTGTTGATTAATAAGGAAAAAGAAGATAGGATATGGAAATTTTTTGAGGCCCAACATGGTTTCTATGGTAATCAAAGCACAAGTGCATCGTAACTAATACACTTTAGATTTGTGTGCATTTTTATGATGCATAAATTGGTTTCTAGAGGAAGAGTAAAACCTTAATTTGGGGGTGTGGTGAGACATATGAATGGAATAATTTTAACCCTTACCTATTTACCTTTTTGGACTATAAATGTCAATGTTTCCTATATGCCTTCTAAATATCCCTATATTAAGTACTATAATAATGATGATATATATTAACTATGTTTATAGGAGTGAAGTTAGTTTTTTTCTTGTGATTAAAGTTTAATATGTTATCTTTTATTATGATGCTTTTACTTCTCATATTTTGTGTTGAGTAACTTGAGTGATAGGACCTACATGTATCATAACTAGAAGGTTATGTCCTGCAACAATGAAATGAAATACATATACAAATAGTCTCATCACCATATTTCAAATAGGAACTTCATGGCCCATAAATAATAGGTTATCATCCTATAGCCACTAAGCCCTACTATAAAAAACATGGATTACTTTATGTAGCTTTCCTAATCATGTAGTAATTATAACTACTAACCTTTTCATTGATTTTGGTCCAACAACAAAGATTATAAAATAAGCATGCATGTACCTTTATAGGAATACATGATGAGGAGGAGTTATAAAATCATACATTCCTATTAGACCGTATTTCACTCCTTATAACTTTACAACAACATCACCCCTATTTTTATCATATATCCATTGCTAGCTAGATTCTCTATTATATGAACATTATCAAGTTATTGTAATTTATTATTGACCAATAACTATATCCTCTTTTGTATATAGTATAATAGAGATGTAGGATAAGGATATTATAGAATATAGTACAAACATACATAATTTAAGTGTGATAAAGTAATATCATTTCATCAATTTTAATCTTACTATATCAATATTTAATTGTTATAGGATATGAATAAATTCAATAGTTTGTAGTAACCATGTTTTAATTTTAAGGGAATAATTGGATCTAAAGACCAAATGAGGAGGGTCCCCTCAAGAGGAATTTTAGGGAAGATACTAACTCGTTAGAGTAGCTAAGTAGATTATTTTTTCAAATATTCATTTCCATTCTTTAATTTAACATATGTTGTTGAGTATCAAAAATGATTTTAGTATTGTTAATGCATGCTAATTTCTTAAGGAAGCTTCCATAAAATTTATCTACATTAAATTTTGTTTATTTCATTTAAGAAAGCTTGGTTTCCTTTCAATTTATTTATATTTTATTAATTTCACTTATGTAAGTGTGCCTATATACAATTAACAAAGTCAAGAAGTGAGTCAAGTGTGCACATATTGTGATGTCACCTTATTGAGCCAAAAGGCCCGTGGGTTAATAATTAATAAAGTAGTCATTTTATGCACCAAGTGGTCACTTCATCTTCTGAGTAAAGGTGAGTTTTTACAATTTTTTTAGGTTTAATTGGTGGTAAAATTCTACTCATTAGATGCTATAGTAATGAAAGTGAAGGAAATTTGTAGGGAGGCTTCCACTAAGTTATGAGATCCAAATTGGAGTTAGGTCAGACCCAAAAAACATTGAATTTATGGATTAGTAGCTCCAAAACAAGAGAGACAAAGGGACAAGTAAATAAAATTTGAAGTAATAATTCCTTAAAGTATTTTCAAAGAGAGCATATATTTGGGATTAAGAGACCTTGTTTAGCTAGATTGTTACTAGTAATTATTTTATCTTAGGATGTTAACCATGAAAATATGTTGACTTTAGGAGTGAGGTGTTTGACCCAAAGAGGTCTCAAATGACCTCATTCCTCATCTAAATTCAATTCCACAAGGTAGCCAGATTGATAGTGGGGCTTTCACAACTTCGTTAAATATTAATTTATGCATTATGTGTTATTAATGGTAGAAGATCCTCTTGTCCATGTCATATCCATGTTGTGTCTATGTCATATTTTCTATAATTATTTGTTTATTCATTATAATTCATGTTATTATGAGTTATTCACCATAATATTATGATTGTGCATGTTTAATGGATCAAATTTATTGTTTTTATGTGTGGTGTCATGTTTTACATCACGCATATCTCAAATGTTTGTGTTTATATGATTTATATCATGTATATTATTTTATTATAAATAATACATGATTCACTAACATATATAGATACATTTATCATCTATTTTAAAATTAAATTTCACAACTATACCTTATATGTAACTAACAAACAACCACATTTGCTTTTTATTAAATGTTTCATACATGATTGCAATGATCATTTTTTTATCATAGGAGATATATTATCATGTTTTTACTTTTAATTTACATGATTAAAAAATTTTAGATGAGTTATTTATATACTTCATTCCTCATATACAAAGGACATATAAAATGGGCTTATTTAGATATTCAAACAATGTTAGACAATTTCACATTCTGAGATAAATTATATGTTTGGATGAGCTAGATTGGGTAGATTGATACATATTCTCCATGATTTTTGGGGAAAATTGAGGCACTATATGATATTTTGGGATATACTTTGTTATTCTATATAATTTTGATAAAAATATTGATCATATAGGGCATGGAATTTGATCATATAAATGATTTTTATATTTGTTCATGAAGAATAAATGGGAAAAGATGGTATTATGTGATCTATTTACACATGAAAATTATTTTGGGGTTTAACAAAAAGGTATACTATTACCTAGGTAAATTATGTTAAGGTTATTAAATCACTCAAGCTTTAACAATTCCTTCTCAAGATGTGATGTTGGAGAATTCACACTTATCAAGTCATAGTTTAAGTGTTTACAGTTCTATGTGGCATGTTCAACCATTTTTTTCTCAAGTCAAGTTATATAAGTGATAAACTTGTATTCAAGAAATACCATTAGGTGTATTCAAGAAATATATTTTCAATTTCAATTTCATGTTTATCAATGATTTAGATTATTGTAGAATTATTATCATGAGGAGACATTAATATATACATTTTTATTGTAATTTTCATGTGGATAAAATGATACATTTTAGTTTTACATATCAAAATCAAGCACATTTATCAAATGTACCAAATTTTCTTATTTTTTCCTTTTAATTTATCATTTATAATATTAGACTATAATGGGGACATATGTATAAATATAATTTATACTTTATATTGGTAGTCGCACTTTTACATACTTATATGATGCACATATATTTAACTCTTGAGCACACTTTCCATCTATCCATCCACTCATCTACTATGTTAACCAACTCTATTCACTAGATGCATGTATTTAATATTATTTGTGTCTATATAGAAACCATTAATAATCTTAATTAAACATCTTCATATTTTAGATCCCTACTTTTCTCTTTAAAGATCCTACAAAAAATACTATATAGTGTTGGTTACCATAAGTGTCTCACTTTGTTGGAATTTTCTAGGAGACCTCAATGTATAAATTTCAATTGGTAAGTGTCCATTAGGTACACTTAGAAAAGTTTCATGAGTTAGTCATAGTACAAAATTATTGAAGAGTCATCTATAAATACAAATCACCCATAAATTTATTAGTCACTTGGAAAATACAATAAACATTTAGAAACCAACTAGAACTCTTTTGTAACATCATAAAAAATGCATACACATATCTCAAATATTTAAATATAAGCCACAAAGTAGTCCATAGAGACAAATATGAATACACTAGGTTAAATGTGCGTGGTGCCAACTATCAAAGATCAAAATGTAGTATTGTATTATATATTATTCAATATAAGTGGGAAAAGTACATGTTTTATAGCCATATTTGGAGTATTAGAATGTATTTAATACTTAGCCATTGAATGGGGATTCGTTACTTAAGTCCAACTAAAATATAACCATTTTTAATGGCTTCTTGTGTTTAATTAAGGATAATTAGGTTTTCAAAAAAAATAGATAGAAAATAATTGTTTCAATCTAGGATCATAGATATTCATACACATATAATCACATTTTAGGTGTAGGATTACATCTCTCATAATTATCAGATGCCCAATTTGTGAAGGTACACTTATAATAAACCCTAATAGTGTTGGTTTCTATAGGTTTATCACTTTTAAAATAACATCTAAGAAATTTTTTATATGTTAATTATGATTTAATAAGTGTTATCACTCTAGAGATCACCCTATTTAAAGATGTGAAAGGCACACCTTCTCTCTAACTGATATAATTAGATCTTCTCAGAGTGTGGGTAAATCTATACTAAGAATAACCTCCTCAGAGGGATGGTTCCCATAATATTTATCTTTAAAAACTAAACCATTTTGATATTTTGGGATGAAAAGGGAGAAGGAAATTAAAATGAAAAATCCTATGTAATGGGGTGATGCACCTGAATGTTTATTATTCTCTAAAATATTTTTAAACTTTATTAAGACACATTTATGAATCTAAAATATATTTTTTAATTCAATCTTAAACATAAGTGTTTCAAAAGAAGGCCTAAAAGAAGCTTGCAAAGCAAATTCTATTCCTAGCTCTTCAAATGACCTGTAGACGATGAGATTTTCATAGTAGGTGAGGAGAGGACCTAATAAAATTGGATATAGATCTAAATTATATGATATTAAATAATTAAAAAAAAATACACTCTATTGTGATCTAAAAAACATATGCAAAAAATCTTCTTTATTTGATAAATGGTGTCAATTATAATTTTTTGTTCTGCTTTCAGAAAAAATTTCAAAAATGGCTTCAAAAAGCCAATATATAAGTATAAAACATTAAATAAATCCAAATTGGAATGTAAAATATAAATATTATTCTTATTTGAGTTAAACTAAAATCCTTTTAAAATATTAAATAAAGGCTTTAAAATCTTCTAAGTCTTCAAAAATTGCATGTTCTTCATTTTTGGCATAGAATTGAGAAGTGGTGGGCCCATGCTGACTTGTAAACCTTACTTACATGAAATTAATGGCATAAATTATAATATTAATCCATATTTAAAGTTATTTTAAGTTCTTTAAAGTCTTTATCTTGCATGAAAAGCATGGGAGATGCATGAAAGTAGTCAAACTAGTCAATTGAAGAGATTTGACCCTTAAAGACTAGTTCACTTGAGCTCAACTTGCATGAATTGAAATTTTTGGATTGAATTTATAATGATAAATCCACTTAAAAAAACATATATTCCATGTAATAACTCCAAAATTAATTAATTTGATAGATTTTCAAAGCCATTCTTTACTTGCTTGATTGACCAATTAGGCCTAATAGCCTATCTTCTTGCATTTGGACACCATTAAAAATTAAACAAGATGACATGAAAAATAAAAAAATAATTAAATATACCTGAAAAAACTTTTATCATCACAATATATTTGATTTTTATGAGAAAACACTCACCATTCAGTCAACAGGGTTGACTAGGCCTATTTTGCACCATTTTCCTGCAGACTAGCCATTTTGATTGAGCTAGTTGGGACACTTTTGGATTAATTTATGACCACATAATTTTTTTTAAAGAATAAAAAGTATTATTATTCAATATAAATTTATTATATTTCATTGAACTATCTTGTACTTCATTTTACATGTTTTTTTCCACAAAAAACATGATTTTTACAATCATCTCTACATATCCATGCATGAAATTGACATTTATAGAATAATATATGGTTTTAATTGAAATTTTAAAATTTTTTAGGTTTATCCAAGATTATTTTATGTCAATAAAATCAATTTTTTTTAAAACTAATTTTTTGAGGGTTGAGGCGGGCTTTGAAGCCGAATCTTCAAAATGATGATTCATGAAGTACATAACTCTAAATACAAAAATATTTATATTTATGTTTATTAAACTTACCCACATAAAATATCTTAAAATATTGGGTTCCCATTAAAAATATATAAAAAATTACCATGTGGAGACATTTTCTTGTGGGGTTTTAACTACTTTCTGAGCTAACTACACTCTTAATGATTGTTCATAAAGAAAAACCACTAAAATAGTCTCAATTTTTCATTAATTATAATTAAATATGATTAATAAAAAAATACTAAGAGTTTTAATCCAAAATCCACATGTGGTTAAAGATATGAGAATTTGAACAAGAGGCTAGGAAGGCTGTCTAGAATTGAAAAACTGAGAATTTCACCAAAATGAAAATAACTCTTCACATTCTTCCCAATTACTAAAAAAAACATCATAGGTTCTATACCATGATATTGAAACACTCTTAAAGCACATTTTTCTTGAAAATTCAAAAAAGTACCTTTTTGGCCTTTATGCCTATTTGCTTGTAAAAACATATATGAACATGGTTTGATTAAAATTTAGAGTTTTGACACTCTTTAAATGTCTGATAATTATTTAAAAACATCAGACCATGATTTTCATACTTTTACCTAGATGTAGAAACCTATATAACACTCGAGAATGATGCCTACTCCAATGGTGATATTGAACAAACATGCTAAGGACTGTTACAAAACATAAAGTATCTCCACTCATCCAATGGTCATGAATTTTTTTTATAAGGTTATCTAACCATGATGACCTTGTGTAAAAAATTTGAGGTCCTGAAACCACATGAAGCTCTCAAAATTCTAAAATTTTCTCTCAAAATTGATCACTATGCATGGATTGTCTACATATTTAAAATTGAAAATGTTATTTTGAAATGATAATGACCCATTTATAATCCATTTTTGATATTTTAAAATCAAAATTAGTTATTTTAGGCCAAAATTCCCAACTTTAAAGGGCTATTGAATGACTTCTTGAAAGTTTTGAATGATAAGAGTAGTAATTTGGCCTTGACAAGTAAAATTACTAACAATAAGTTAATGAATCACATAAAAATAATTTATAGATTTAATAATTAATTATGAAATAAACATAAAGGAATAATTAGCTAAATACATCATCCCACTCTTGATTTGTCATTTTAAAATTAAGTAATCATAATTTCAATAAACCCATTTGAATTTAGATTATTGTGTTTATTTATATAATTTATAATATTTTCATTAGTGTGTTGTTTCAATTATTTTATATATTCAAGGATTAAAAGAAGAAAAAAATTACCATAGGGGTAGACCATTATCTATAGTCAATGGTTTTGATGTCATTTTTCCAATGGAAGTCTGCTACATTCCTTTTTTATTTATATTCATTAAATTTTCCATGATGAAGACATACATGAATCCCACATTCATTCTTTATATATCCTTAATTAAAAATGCATGAGTGCTCTCGAGAACAATTAAAAATATGAAAATTGCATAGCTAAACAACACAATAAGAAAATCAAAGTTATTAAATTTGATATTGGAGATTTAGTGTTGAAATTGGGTTACACCCACAAAAAAGAGGGTAAATATTGACAAATATTTCTTATTTCTTATCTCATCAAAAAAATATTAAAATTTTTCATCAAAAACATCCTTAGGCCTTAGATTATAAAATAACAAAGGACACATTTACAAAGAACCAATCAATGCTCATATTCTAATACTATTATTTTTGATAGTTGTCCTTCATAGTTTTCTTTTTTATCCATTATTATTTTTATTTTGTAAAAATATCTTTCTCTTTTATAATTATTTTATTTTATTTTAATCTAATGTTTCTTGTATGGTTTTCTCTAAATATCTTCTTGGTAACTTTGTTTTATTTATCTAAACCTTTGGGTTTCATATCACCTACTTAGCATTTCCTTTGTGTCGCCTAATATTTATCATAAAACTTTGATTTTTTTACACCCTATCACTTTTTTTTGAGACTTTGGGATCCCTTAATTATATGCCTCTTGTATTTTTTGTGAGCTTCATTATAATAGTTTGGGGAAATAAACTAGGCTCTCCTAAAAACTTCCCATCCTCTACCTTATTATATTTGCCTTTAGGTTTAATACAATTTTTTACACTTTATTATCCTCATTCATATATTTTATTATATTTTTATACATCCTTTGTTTCACTCATATGTGTTCCTCTTTTATTTTAATTTAGTTTTTTTGCATGGCTAGACCTTAGGGAGCATAGTTAGGTCATCTTATAAATTCCATATTATTATTAAAATTTACTCTTACCAACCTTAGCTATATGTCTTCTTAGAAATATAAGGAATGTATTGAGAATTATGTTTTTCACATAGATTAAATTATGTTCTCTTTTGTAAAAACTATTGTAGTCTATCTACATGTATCTCATTACATTCTAACATCTCTTAAGATAAAGTTTCAATCCTATTTCTCATTGTATCATCTTCATTTATACATTTCTTTTGATTGGGGAAACACAATAATTCTATGTTCATATTTATCTTACTTATTTTACAATTCCTATTTGGAACACCAATATTTATTTTAAGATTTCAATCATTTCTAAGGTGGAATTAAAATAACACCTAATCTTCTCAGTCTCTAGGTTCTCTTCTTTAACAACTAGGTGTAAACTCTCTTATGTTAGTCATATGAATCAAAATGGAGGAGGGTAACAAAAAAAATTAAAATTCATTATAAAAAAATATAAAAAATAAAAAAAATTCAATGTTTAAAGGAAAAATATATTACAAGAGTCAAATTCATACCAAGAGATGTGACTATATAATTTTGCATGTCCCATATCCTAGTTGAAATTCAAACTCCATAATTAAACTACAAAGAGAATCAAGATTTATTGGGGTGTAGTAAGATATTAAAAAATGGGTAAGTATGTATTATATATATCATTAGTGCACCCAATTTATCACACAAGAATCCAATCATAATAGTAAACCATTAAATTTGTAAGGGGCCTAATGGTGAACATTTATTTCTAATCTTATTATCCCATGCTCATTATTTATAGGTCATATTATCTAGGGCCTTTGATTTAATAATATATATGTATTTCTAATCTTATTATATTGTCATTTTTTGGTAAAGATCACATTTTTACCATAGTGGTGACTTATTTTACTTCCCTTTAATTTTTCCCTTTGATATACCTAATTATTTATAAATATATTCCATATATTTTATATCTTATTCTACATATATTTTATACATCTTAACATTCTAATAGGTATTATTATTCAAGGGTTAATCTTTGAGCTTGACACATGAATAAAAGTTGCATCATCGAGTTATTGTGATATGTTCTCTTGGTCATTGCCTTATATGTCTAGGATTTATCTTAGTTATGTTTGGGACCTTAATTTTATATTATTTACCTTTGTTCAAGACCTCTAGTTATATTTCTAATTTCCCATCATTACTTTATGCTTTATTATCCTTTAACTTCATTTCAACTTGGGTCATCCAGACATAATTTCAACTATATTAGTTATGATCATATTCTCCTTAAATATATTTGTATTAGTTTATACGTATCATTGTATCTTGTTTAATTTCCCTTAATTTTAAAATATTTTCCAAATTTTAAATATATTTAAATCTCTTGACTTCCTTGCATATGCTCACATTGATTTTGTTACATTCTTAGCATTCTGTCATTAAATTTATTATACAGAGTATATACAACTTCCATAACCCACAAAACCAAAAAGTAAAGGCTAGTTTTTTTAGGGGAAGATAAATTGAGGTGTATATATTCTACTTTATGTTATTTTATTTATCTATCAACATTATTTTGTACCTTTGTTTTTATTGTTTTGTATTTTTGTGTTTCTTTCCCAAAGAACTATCCCACAATACATAATTATGACACATGATGGGATTTTAGTGAGGAATATGTGTAAACTTATATTTTTTAGATGTTAATGATATATTTTTTAGGACTTGTTGACACATAAATATTTTAAAGTACATGTTATAAGGAGTGCACTGGGAAATGGGTGGGATTAGTCCATGGTGCTTTTGAGAGATGTTCATATTATCCTATTACATCTAATTGGCATCATAATCATAAATTTGTTTCTACTTATTATCTTTTATGTTTCTTTTCTTTTCATTCCTCTTACTTTACTTTGCATCTTTAATTTTTCCTACTAGATCAATCTATATTGATCTAGTTATATATCATCCTATATATTTTCTAGTGGATGATCTTGATTTACCATGTCTATTACGTCACTTGAGAAACATTCCTACTAAATTCATCTTGATAAGTTTATTTATCTATAAGTGTTTACTATATCAGCATGACTAACCTAATATTATGTCATTCCTGATTCATTATACTACATCAATCTAGGTTGATTCTATCGATATTTTAACTATTAAAATTTAAGGAATTTTATTGATATTTATAGGTTTCATTGATGCCATTTTCAAATAAGGACAACACTCATATGTTTTTCTTCAACATTAAAATATTTATCTAAGTATATAAGATAAATTAGGAGATAGAATTTAATTCTTCTTGAGGTCTAATTTTGCTCAAGGTGATTGAATATTAATGGAAAGAAGTTAAACCAAGGATACTTAGGTATTAATATTTGCCATTTGATTCATGTACATAAAAAATATACTACATAGCCACACTAAATCCAAGTGAAAAATTGATGCCCAAAAATTTTTACTCAAGGTAATTATCCTTATACCTAATCTCTTTATTTTATTTACTTTAGTGGTAGATATATAATGCATATTGCTAGAGTAGTATATTTTTATCACTTCTCTCTTTGCCTAGATTATATTTATCCTTATATTATTGTATTGTGTATATACCTATGAATACAACCATACTTTAGATTTAATTTTACATGTCTGGGTTAATTTTCACTAACTTTTCATATAAATGCAATACTATTAACCATTTAGCATTTAAATATTATTATATTAGGTTATCACAATATTTGATCTAATTTTACCTTATTTATATATTTTTTGCATGTGATTTCATTATTATATTATTGATGCATTATTACAAAAAAAAATTATCCCATACCCTTATTTAAGGCATGACCATAAGCACCAAAAATTACATAATGCAATATTTTTGAAAAAAATTAGTGATGATGTAAGTATCTCCACAAATATGCTCAAATCCAATTCTCTATGACATTATTACTCCCTACTCCTTTATTGACACAAATTTACCCTTTTAATTTTATTATTTTTATTATTTTTATTTTTTTTAATAATTTTGACATTAATCTATAAGTTCCCACATTTAGGATGAAATCATCCTTCCTCATGTTGAAACTACTACTCTTGAATGCATTATGACATGGTGATATCATAAACCACTTTGATAAAATGTGACATTTATAATAGTTGCATCATTTTGTAGGATTATCTCATGACCAAATAGGGTAGTCTTATCAAATTATGTGGTGGTTTCAAAATTATTACCTAAAAATAATGTTTTTTCCATAATATACACATACTTAAAATTTATCATCTGAGGCTTGAGTTATCATGAATTTTTCATGATTTTGGTCACATTTTTATGTTTTTGATCTATCATCTCCTTAATAATACCCCAACTCAGTCTGACTCTTATTTTTATCAATATGTATCCATCCTGAAATAATATTTTAGTCTACTAATAGTTAAACTCACACATCCCTCATCACATTTTTAATTACTTTGTGTATCACATTGAAATAGCATAAGCAACATAATAGGATCAATCAAATCCCTTTGAATCATCGAAACTAATATTAATCAATTTGTTATTCCTATCATTGATTAGTGACTTCATTATATTGTCATCACTAATACATAAGGACCTTGGAGTTCCATCTATTCTCAATTAGATGACCTTAATGAACACCATGACATGGGTGATTTCTTTTGGTATCATCACAAGCATCCATAACCACCTATAATTCAAAACTCATTCCTCAACTCAACCAATACAATCCATAGATTCATCCATCCATCTAACCATTACACCATTTGTCTTGTCTAGGCATTGATAAATCCAATGTATAGGTTATTATGTTATTTTCGACATGCACATAAATTGGTGAAATTAACATGAAATGGGTTTATCCTTATGTGTTTTCATTTTCTTCTCTTATTTCATTTTAGTTCTCCATTTCCTTCCCTCCTTCCATTTATTTTTAGGTATTTTTATATCCCCTGAATATGTATCAATAGGAATTATGTCGATCCATTAGTCTTTAAGGACATAGGAGAAGTCAAATAATTTTTGGTGAAGCTTCTTTGATTAGATAGAATAATAAAATTTCCAACCAACATGTAGAATATCAATTTCAAGATTATCTAAAAATAACTCACAAACTAGGGATAGGATACCAATTGGTAAAGTGTGAGACTCATTAGAGACTACCTGCAACCACCTTGATTATAATAATATTACCATTACAGGTGAGAGTGGAGTTAATCCTCACATGAAAATTAGGCCTCAAATTAGTTTTAAAAAACTAGACATGGAAATATCAACCAAATATGATCTATACATTATGAAATTCCATTATCTGCAAGATGAAGTGAGCATAATGAAAAAACCTCACACCTCTATAAAAATAACTAGAACATCTCCAACCCACTAAAACATATCCAATAACTCCTCCTGAAGTTTATACCAAAAATTAACTTCCTCACATTTATGAACCACTCCTTATTGAACCTTCCACAAATGAGGTTATTTCGCCCAATAACACTTCTACTATAAATGAGCTTGTCTATACCTTGGTGGGACACATTTTCAATTTTGAGAGAAAATAATTATCTATAAATCAAGGGATGTAACCTAACCATCATAACCAGTTCCACTCCTCTTCCATTCCTATCACAATAATGAATTACCAACCACCAAAATAATAAACATACATGCTTCCTCCTAATTATGTTTCCAGTCAACATCCATAGGACATCCTTAAACATGGGTCCCCCCAAAAAATGAATTCCAACATCCCTCCACCATATCATATTCCAATAAAATCCCTATTATAAGTGTTTTTAGATATATTCCTCCCAACAATATGGTGGCCATAACATAGACAATCTTACATTCTATAGAGCCAATGCCACCCACATATACTCCTCTCCTACAAACACTTAACCCTTCTCCATCAAACTCTCTTCCTCCTTATTATCACATTTTTTCTAAACATATCTATCTATACAATTATTTTTAAGTGCATTCTACAAACCTTACCAAACACCCTCTTTTCATCCTAGTGGTTATGTAAACAAACACTATCCAAACCCTCCCATTCAACTTTATCACATTATGTCATTAATTAAATTTAGTGCTATGGGGACTTACATAAAGTATATTGAAAAAACCATCAACCAAAATATATGAGGAATTATTATACCTCATCCCTTACTTAAACTTCCTAAATTTGAAGGGGACAAACATCCCAATGTACATGTCAAAGTGCATGCCATTGTGGTTAGGGATATCATACCTTGGGATGGGTTTTTTGGAAAATATTTAACAAAATGTTATAAGAAATTTCCATTGACTATTACTACCACCTCATTTAGGGTTCCATCCATTCATTTACATAACCCATGGTGAGATTCAAAAAATCATTTGACATGAAAAAGATGTTAAAATTTAGCATTTAAAATTCCTACATATTAAACAAGAACATAATTAATCTGATACCAATTTAATTATGAGACGGTGGAAATTTCTATTTTC
This sequence comes from Torreya grandis, assembly GCA_037957365.1. Classification (NCBI taxonomy): domain Eukaryota; kingdom Viridiplantae; phylum Streptophyta; class Pinopsida; order Cupressales; family Taxaceae; genus Torreya; species Torreya grandis. Next base: position 1,722,626 of record JARHVA010002685.1, read on the forward strand.
ATCTTCCAACATGCCAAATATGGGTCAAAGGTAACTATGTGATCTCTTTATTAATTAACTTAACAAGTAAACGAGGTAAAAATTCCAAAATTTCCATTATCAAACTTACAAATAAACACTTGAGAGTGCTTTGATAATCAACTACATGACCATTGATAGTGATTGTCAAACCTATATAGCCAACATGAATATAATTATGCCTAATAAAAATTCCATTAAAAATCAAGGACATAAGGTTCTAAATATAAACTTGAATGCTACTATACATGGTGTGACCAATAAAAATAATAAACCAAACCCTATATATAACAACCAACCACAATCGATGAATAATAATAAAACAAATAAAGATTTAAGTATGAAGAACATAAATCCTCTACTTTTTATTCATGCAATTGACTTAAATCAACCTCTACCATAGGACATGAATTTTAAAATCCCACCCACAGCAAATTCTAACACATTGACCATTTTTCATAGTTATAAAACCAACCATTTTATCAATGGAGCAACCAACAAAATTTTGGTCAAAAAGTATAAAAACAAAGACTTGTGGAATATGACCTTGATGTTTATTTCCTTTTACATAGAATAAATATACATGACACTCATTCTAATAAGTAGTATAAAAAATTTATTCAAAGGATCCTTAGGAACCAAAATTAAGATTTTGTCAACATGTTCATAGGGAATGTAAATGTAATCCTCGGGCTCCCCAAAATAGTCCAATAACATCCCAAACCAAACCTTGTAAATTCATCAAAACTATTTTTCCAATCACCAAATATACATTATATAAAACCCACCATAGTGTAACCCATAAAACTAAACAATCAAACAAAACCAAATTCCCTTGGCTAGCACTTATGATTCTAAAGATTTTAATTATAGTCAACCAACCCTATTATGGCTCCCCAATTAGGGCCTCAAGGGAAGAATAAGATGATAAGGGTTGTAGAGTTATATAAATAGGAATACGTGAATACTATTAATTGCATGGTGTAGTATTAATCCACAAATCCTCACCTTTTGAGAATTTTAGAAGATAATTCCATTACTAGACATGTGGGAAATTATGACTTAGTTACAAACCTTAAGAATACATTTTACCACATCTCTTTCTTGACTTACATAATAATTCACCTTCCTGCCTTTCCAAATTAATTGATACCATAGGGTTGGGAAACCTTTCCAATGTTATTCATCCACATTAAGAATAAATAAATCACATTGATATGTTTCCACCAGTGAAAGATTTGAGGGATGTTGGTTATTTATCTGATCTTAGAAGCTACCTCTTAATGCTATGATGGATATAAAGGGAAATAAAAACATGTATTTACAAGTATGGATATACATTAAATATGTGAAAAAATTGATGGCTGACAATGGGGAAACAATTAACATAGTCCCATTTTTATTTCTCTAAAATCTTAGTTATGGAGAAATTAATTACTCAAAAAACCCATAACACTCTTTGAGGATATGATAGTCTTAAATACACTTCCATAGGAACCATGGTGATTTACATCACCATAAGTCATAATACCATGTTTAATGAATTTTACTTAATTTACAAAGATGCAAATTACAACATGATCTTAAGTAGGCCCTAGATTCATAGGATGAGGGTGATACATTCTACCCTCTTCCATCAGATTCAATTCCTTCATTTAGGAAATGTATTTATATCCTAAGGGAGTCATAATAATTTTGATGAAATTCAAGGAATAATGCATAAAAAATAAAGGTTTCATGTTGATTATCAATTACCCACTAATGGTGTAAGGAAATACCCACATCTAATTGAAGTCAAATAACATACAAAACCCAAAGTGGTCATGTTGACCAAATTTGACCCAAATTTAAATTTGTGTCAACCCCTACTATTTTGAAAATTTTAAGAAGGTTTCATGTCTTATGGGGTCTCATAATGGTCTAAACATCTTACTTATCCTTCCCCTAGTCCTTGTCTAAGCTCATCCCTCTTGAAAAGGCATAGTCAACTAAAGAAAAAGTTGGTCAACCTTGTTAAAAGATGGTAAAAGGATAAAATTATGTTTAAAATGTTATAATATGGCCTTTAACATGTTTTAAGATATTTCCAAGTCATTAATTTATCTTTTACCTTGTTTCATATATAAAAAGGGTCATTTGGCCACTTTTTTAGCTCAATTAATGACATGTATGGATTTTTCCAAGAAATAAATTTGTCACTAATATGTGTTTCAATGTGGGAGAGGTTAGATAATGTTAGGATCTAGTAGATTCTAGTTAGAGAATCAATTATGATAAAGAAATGGTAGTTTCCCTTATTTTTAGGCCCTTTTGGGCACTTGTATGGACTCCTTGAGTTTGTTTGTAGCTAAAAACATGGTGGTGTAAATCTTCACTTATAAACAGGTCATTTAAATGTTTGGATTACATATATTACATAAAATAATTCATCTGTAACTCATTTCTATTCATTTTCCATTGACAAGCCAAGGAAGGGCAAGTTCAAGCACTCACTATGGAAGCTATAGGTGGAGTAAAGAATGCTTATGGGGGTGGATTTTATTCTGAATGGAATTAATTTTTATAAAAATAACTTTCATATTCATGGCTCCTCCTTCTTGAAAAATTACTTGTACTCCAAATAGATTTTTATGGAATTACATTCAAGAAGGGTATGGGTTTGTATCTATTTCTTATTTTTATAAATCCATAGAGATATGTGAGTTTAATAGAGTGTTTTTTAGGAGGTAATAAGGTCATATACATGGTGTTTCAATAATCCAACATTTCTCTTTCAATTCCCTTGAAGGAGTATTTCAAAATTGTTCTTATTTTCCAAGTTGGTAGCCATATATGGGTAACCTAAGTTTTACAACATGAAAGAGAGCTCCACAGGAGGTTTCAATATGCTTGGGTCCATGTTTGAAATTTTCTTCCATTCAATGTCATTTTGAGAGATCCAATCAAGTTACCATTCTTTAAGCTAATTTGTCCAATTTTCCTTGTTTACTGCCTTGTTAGCAAAGTGTGCTCACAGTCAAATTTTATAGGAGTTCAAGAGGATGTATGAAGGTACAAATTATGGTATCCATGGTAGAAATCATGTTTGAGGTCCTAACATCTCCCAAGGTCATGGATTTCATGCCATGAAGCTAAAGATACTATGTAAATTAGAAATTCTCCTTTAAAAGAATGATTGATTATTTTCGTTCCTCTATCCCTAAAAGTGGAAAATAGAGATCCCAAAGCTTTTTTGGGATAATGGTTGCCATGATAGAATGAGTTATCAATACTATTGATTAGTTTACCTTGTATCCTTATCTACATTAATTACCAATGCCAATTTTTATGTCAAAATGAGGAGTGGAAGATGGAGTTTGGACAACCTCAAAATGGCCAAAAATCACTAAATCCAAATAGTGATATCTATAGGGTGTGGATAAAAAATGACTTTGCAGTTCAATTTGGTAAGTATTTAACTATGATATTAAAGGGGAATTATTAAAATTAGTATAAAATACATTATTGAGCTAAGGTGATAGATACAAAGGTGAATTTGATGTCTTTACCTCTAAAACACTCTTCCATGTCTATACAGGGGATTGAGAATAACCATCTATAATAGGTTTAGCAAACTGTTCATCTCATTTTGGGCTAACAATGACCAAATTAAAGGGATTGAAGTGAAATGGAAATTTTTAGGGTATTAGGCCTAGGATGGAAGTGGTTCTTGTCAATAAAATAATCTAATGGAACTCAAACATACCTACAAGCCCCTAAATCCATGAAAACACAGTCAGTCAAAAGGTATGTTAGTAGTAAGGTGGGACTTTGAAGTTTAAACCTCATGAGGAGATTTAAAAATGGATACAAGGTACATGATTGAAAAATTAAATCTATATGACCATGTAAAGCCTAAAAATATCATACACTATACCTAATTCTTGCTAAGATGCATCCTGCAGGCATCACAAAGCATTATTGGCATAGTCATGCAGGGTATTCTAGTCAAGGACCTAAAAATGGAGTTGATATGGTTTGAGGAGTTTTAAATTGAATAATAAAATAATGAACAGGAATATTATGTCCTAATAAACATGAAATAAATGATAAAATATATATTTCAAGACTCAAACCACCTATAGGTAGGTCTTAAGGGGTTGTCTCAATCCACACAAGCAGTGGCCTAGCCTTGACATAAGGGATGCATTGGTTAAAAAGAGTGAGTTTGGAATTTTAAAAATGATGAAGGATAAATTTTATGATATTTTAATATAAAAATATGTTTTTATGGTGTCCACAAGACCAAATAAAGCTTAAGGATCACCTACAACCAAGCATAAAATAGTGATTTCCCATTCCTAGGTAGTTATAGGCCTAATTCATGATTTTAAGGCATAAAAAAGTGTTTTAAGGGATACAAACTTTTGAAATGGTTTAAGTATGATTTTATATTAATTTATAATCACTATATATCCTAATCTAGCTCAAATCAACCCATAATATATCTAAACCCTGCCTACGCTCCCTACCCTACATACATCGTTTCCTAGAAGGTTTGCCTTGGAAATTTGAAGAGATGGAGGCCTTAGAATAAAGGGGTTAAATTTGGTATATAGTACCATTTTGAGTCATATAATATTATAAAATCATTAATTTTTCAAGTTAAATAGTATAAACCCTCTCTATTTTGTCTCAGAATAGGGGCAGTTTTACCTTGTATGGAGATGACATTTTTGGGGAAAATGTTGAAATGATGGACCCGAAGGCAAGAAAGGACCATATGAATTATGTATAAGCTATAGGATACCTAAAAAAATTTAAAAAATCTTGATATAATCTTTCAAATCAAACAAGGTACCCTACACAAGAAGGGTTACAATCATGCATGAAGGAAACCCTTAAGCTTAGAAGCCAAACTAAGGGGCATGTGTATTTTTGACTTTGTCAATAATTTAAACTTGAATAATTAATGTTTTCATAGGTACACTATATTTTTTTAATTCATAAAGAGGAAAATCAATCCATTTAAGGGTCAAATTGAGTCTCTAGTAGCAATAGACCTATTGGCAACGTTTAGGCCTAATGCCAAATAGGGGTAAGTTTTCATTTCTAGTTATAAAGGAGTTATTACAAGGATGGATTAATATACAAGTTTTTAAACCATTCTTTTTAAATATAATTCACCTAGAAGACATTTTGGTCTTGGAAACATTCAAAACCTTCACAAAATGTATAAAATAGCTCAAATAGTCAGGATCAAATGTTCAAGATAAAATTCTCATAACTTTCATGAAATAATGCATGGGACTTAGAGGTATTTATGAGATTTTTATAATTTCCTTGAGGATAACTCAATGTAATTTGTAAGTAATTCTAATATTCTATATTCAGGAATAAATGATAAGAGTGCTAGTGGCTCCAAAACCCTCTCAAACCTTATTTTGTGACCTGATGCTAGAAATCAATCCAAAAGTGCATCCATATGAGCTAATTTTACCATGAGAATAAAATATAATATGTTTAAAACTCCATGAGGGTAAAATACATAGAATTTTGTTGTATGGAATCCATACAAGGGATGCAAGAAATAAGTTTTCTTGACATATTTTTATGTTTTGTAGGTCCTAAAGATGACCATGATATGTCAATCACTTTGGGAGGTAGCTTGGGAATTTAGCCAACAATACATGAAATTTTTAGACCTTTTAAATAATAACAAGTTACTTTTCTATATCTTTCTATTTCTCCTATCTAAATTAGAATCTAGAATGACATAGTGGACAAAGTGAAAACTCAATTTTGGTGGCCTTTTATGAGTTTATAATCAATAAAATAATATGAAGTGTCCTAACACATGTAAAAAGACCCTTGGTATGGATCAGTTTGGGAAGATTGAAAAATTCTAGTGTCAAGGGTCAAAACAAGCCAAATGGAGAGTGATCATGGTTTCAAAGTGATGATGATCTTGTGTAAGAGAATCTCATGATGAAGGAAACTCCCAATTCAAGTGGAATCATATTTTTAACTCCATTTCCTCATCATACATGAGACATTTTTCCATAACATGCCTTATAATGCTCAAAGAAGACATGATGAAGGTAGTTTCATAAAGGAATAGTGATTGAGAGGATTGTTGCACCACACTTGGAAGAGGAGGCTAATTTGGGATGTGATCAAGTGTAATCTAGTTTCATGACTCATTTTTCATTCCATCCACGTGCCTTGTAACTGATTTTCACCTTTGAGACTTGTCCTTTTGCCTCTTCAACTTCTCTATTCTCTCTCTTTTTCTAGATTTTATAAATATGAGCCACTTTGGATAATGTAAAGGATTCCAAATTTTGGCATGGTGAAGCCTTTATCAAAATTGTACCTTGATTTATACTTAAGCTAATGAGAATAAATATGGTTATAATATAAGTCCATTTGCACTATGTTTTGAATTGATCCATCTTGAATGTCAAGCATAGATTGAGTTCATCTTGTTTTCATGCAATCCTTGAATGTGTTATTTCAAATGACTTCTCTCCTAATAGGTTTCATGAAGTGTATACTACTACTACAATAGAGTCTTAAAGTGTGTATGAGCTTGGTAGTGTCATATCTTACCTTTCCTTCACTTGCCTTCATTTGTTGAGTTGGTATTTGCCTTCATTAGAAACACTAATGCTAGGGAGCTCCATAAATGGTTTTGAGGCTAGTTTGGTTGTCTTAGTTAATTATGTAAATTCCAAGTGTATGAATGGAAGCAACTCTTGGTGTATTACAACCTAATTTAGGTTTGATTTATGTATTTCTCTTTTCCTTTTCACCCATAATAGGTAGTTTAGTAGCATAAGCACATCGAGTCATATCTAGGGATTTATCCCTTAAAATCTAGAGGTTTAGTTCCACTATAGGTTCCCTACACACATGGAAGTATTCCCATGTTGGCCAAATATTTTAGAGGCTTGAAAAACTTATAGGGTGTAAGATTTGGAGACAATATATCATCTTGAATAAAGGTGAAGACCTTCTTAGAGACCCTATAAAGGATAAATCAAAAGAAAAGGAAGTAAACATAAATAAATAAAATGGTAAATATATTACATTGATGACATTCATCTTGAATATGTCTATGACTAAAATCATTAGCATGCTAAAAATAGATGAACTAATCAATTTTCATTTTAACCTATATTGTATTGGGACTTATAGTTCCCACATACCTATCAACCTATAGGACCTTAAACATAGTGTAAAATTCTTCCATATTGTCATTTTGAAACTATTGGGGCATGAAGATGAACCCTAAAAATATCTTGATGATCCATATCTTCAGCATAATCAACTAATTCCTCATCATGCATGGGAAAATTGTAGTTTAGATGTTAGGTTAGAAAACAAAACCATTTTCCCTCCCCCTACCATGTTAGTATTAGTGGAAGGGATTTAAAATTTAACCATATGTAATATATAAATCAACATATATTCTAATGATTATTAAAAAATTCTTAATGTCAGGTCTTCTCTCACCCCTTTAGAAGTAGAGGAATACACACTAAGTTATCATAAACTTATGATTTCCCATGTTTGAATACAATAGGACAAACATATTTACTAATAACATATCAACAATATTGTTAGCTTAATAAAAAATTATGAGTGACCTATACATATATGATACTTTATTTTGAGACTTGATAGAAAAATAGATTAAAAAGGAGATAGTTGAAAATAGAAACCCAATTAGCTAGGTCCCTATTTAGTGACTAAGTATTTTAAGAATGGTTCCTATCACTTAATAAATTTATATGGAAAGAGTTTGGTTAATTTATGAAATATTTTAACTATAAGAAATTTTACATTTAATCATTACATTTCACACTACCCTCATTGCATTACATTTTCTATTATTTATATGTTGTCTTGCATATTTTTTTAGATATTGGTAAAAAATAGATTTAAAAGGATTATTTAACTGGAGTTTAACACCAAGATATATTAAATAACATGAAAATTAAAAATAGACTAGATACATTCCCCAAAACACAAACATGCTACAAAAATGTTTTACTTTAGTAAATATTTAGTAAAAAACACCACCTAAAAGTTCATCACCTAAAAAAAATAGTGACCTTAAAGATCAACCATTTCCTCTAGGTAGATGGTAGATTACATTTATTCTTTGAGTGCATGGACCACATTATCCATAATTTTGACTTGTTTTTTATATTATTTAACTTTGATATTATTCTTTCCCCTCTTGGTACATTTTCTCAGCCCATCCAAATAATCATCAATAGGTCTTTTCTCTATTTCTTTAGTCATGGAATCCCCATTTTTAATTTTAATGGAATTAGTACTTTCCTTATCCTTGTATATGGTCCTCCCCCAAAATTCCATATCCTTTTATAGATTAGAGACCTATTTTTCAATATCTTCATTCAATTTGTTATTGGTTTTGTTGTAATGTAAAAAAGTTTGATTGTAGTCACTCCCATGTTTATCAAATTTTCTATGTGTCTCTTGAATATATGTTGACCAATTTTGCCCAATAGGTAAAATTTTAGTCACCTTCTTCCCTTACTATTTGAAACCATTCAATTTCAGGTTGCACAAGTTCAATGTCATTATTCTTCAGCCCGGTTCAACATTGGTTCGGTGCTCGGTTCAATAGATCACATGGTTCATCAGCCTAGTTCAAACAGTCGGCTCACTTGCCAAGTTCATCAGTGCAAAATGGTTGAACCATTGAACTGTTAAACCATTTTGGTTCAATGGCTTGGTTCAAGGGTATGCCAGTTGGTCGAGGGGCATTCCATGTTCAAATGCCCTTGCAAAGGGCAGGCACTTCAAAGGAAAAAATTGGGTAAGTTTAAAATTTGTTTAAGTTCAAATTTGTTAAAGTCCTGAATTCCTTTAGACTTTTTTCCCAAAGGAATTCCTTCAGACAAAAAGTTTAAAGGAATTTAGGTGCACTTAAAAACAAAGGCAAGGCCCAGGTGAAAACATCCACAGACAAAATGTCTGTGGGAAAACATTCATAAATAAAAGTCTGCGGGGAAATTGTCCGCAGACAAAAAGTCTGCGAAGCCCAGGAGGCACTCCAAAGGAACAAAGGACCTACCAAAGGACCCCAAAGAGTAGATGCCCTTATGGGGGAATCTCAACCCAAATACAAAGGGCACTTTTAAAGGGCCAGACGGTCACCTTCCCTTTGGGAAGGTGCTAAGAAGAAATAAAAGAAAAGAGTGCCCACAGAGAGGCTCGAGGAAAGCAAAGCCGTAGCAAAACTAGCAAAGGACCCGATGACATTTTGACAGGGACGAGGATGTCCCAAAGGCCATCAAAATTAACAAAGCAAATTAGCCATTGGTTTTCAAACCAATGATGGCTGGGTGAATGTCAAAATTAGTGCAACAAAATAGCCATTTATTTTCAAATGAAAGAGTGCTAACCATGAGAGCCCAGGATACAGTGACCCACCAGAAGTTTGCCCCCGAGGGCCAAAGAAGCTAGAAGAGACAAGATAGGAAAAAGGAAAAAATCCTAGGTGACAAAATAGGAGAATGACAAGGTGCAGAAAGAGACAAGTAGTCCAGGTGGCAAAGGGAAGGTGATTTATTGCTTGATAATCCCCAAACGATGCAAACAGTGAGCGACGTGGCCCGTGAATTTAAAAGGGGAAAAATCTCAATCTGTTGGTAGAGAAGAGGCACAACCTATGTTTCACATTAATGCTTGAATGTGAAAGTCAAATTCATTGATTATACAACATGGTTCCAACAGGCCTCTTCTAGAAAGATGACATTGGAAACAATGTTTTCCTCTTCCCAATGAGGGGATGCAATAGGCCACTTGTAAAAAAGGGGCACCAAATGGGCCTCCTTTCTTCTCCTGTATATTGAATACTTGTCATTTGTAAAAGGATATTCCACATTTGTAAGGCGTAGCCCTGGCAAAATTTCACTTGAATCAATAAATACATTTTTTACCTCTATCTTGGATAGACATTTTTGAGTATGTCTTGAGTGTTTGTTTGTGTTTAGTCATTATTTCTTGATGCTTTCACAGGCTCAACACCAGTATACCTGTTGTCTAAAAGGCACCATTTTTGTAGCTGATAGGAGAAGAGGAGTATTTGAAAGTGCAAAATAGAGGAAATTACTTATAGTGTGCATTTTTCAACACCTTGGTGAATCTCTATTTTTTGTGTTTTCATGAAAGCTTCCCTGCTAGTTTCTAGCAGCCTGGTCCTTCTGCCAAGTTTGAAGTGTATGTATTTATTTGTCTAGTTTTCAAGTGTGGATGTGAGAAGGTTGAATTATTTTGGTGCATCACCTCTTTAGAGTAGTTTGTTTTCCTACAATCTTTCTTCCTTTTCATCCCCCCCATTATATCTATATATATGTATGTGTTTTCACTTACTGGAATGAACATGATTCATCAAAGGGAGCTAGCCCTTATCTAGAGACTCTCCCCTCTAGCTTCACCAATCCCACAAGTGAGAGGGGAGTTTCCATAGTTTCAAGGAGAAAGTAGGAGCTCGGCCTCTTGCCAAGGGTGAAATCTTCTAGTGTCAATAATTTTGGCATGCACAGTGGGACATTTTGTTTTACAACTCAGTAAGGTCTCAGGATTGATGCTGGTCCTATATAGCAAATCGATTATTTTCAGCATTTAGCGACTCTGAGTTAAATTTTTTGGTTAAGCAACCTGGTGCCATCAGATATCACTTTTTGTATGTATATTTATTTTGCAAAAAATCATAGGTATTATTTTCCTTCATATGATTATGATCAGGCTCCAAATATTTATGTAATCCTCTCAAGCAGCTCTCCTAGTTGCCCTGCAATGATAAGGGAAGTGGCCCTACAATTGGAGATTAACAAACTGGAAGAGCACTATAGATATCAGTAGGATTTGATGTATAAAGAGGAGTGATTGTTTAGGCAAGCACAGGCCTTATAATCCATGGAGGAGGAGGTAACAAAATGGAGAAATCCATTTATTTAAGGCAATCAACCTTATGTGCCCCTCTTAATCTGAAGAAAGCCCCTTCTTTTACACCAAATCCTTTTTATCAGTTAGCACTTACTCACTCCAGCTCATTTAATACATCCACTCTCAATCTCGTGCACCTAACTTTCCAATACTAGAAGATATCAAACAACCTCCCATGGAGATGAACCTTCTAAACTCCTTAGATCATGAATCTTCCATTGGGGGGAGTACCACCAGCCAACACATCCCTCTTCTAGAGACTCTTCCAATGCATCAATAGTCTCTTCCTAGCATTCCTCAACCTCCCCAAGTTTTTCAACGTAATGTGTAGATTCCAAGTCGGAGGAAGGAATGCTAGGGACCAACTCAAAGCTTTGAAGAGGATAATGCTGGTGACCTCCAAGAAAGTCTCTTTTAGGACAACCTAGCCAAACAAGTTGAATATTTAGAGGCTAGGATGAAGCTGCTTCTTGAAAGAGAGTTCAAACCTTTAGACCTTATGGAGGAGCCCCAGGACCTTGGAGAAAACAAAGTTGCTACCCATTCACAGGAGAAAAATTCCAATTTTGAGATCCTGAACTGGGGAAAATAGTAGAATCATGGGGTAGGAAGGAAGAGAAGCAAGGTTTTTCTCAAAAACTTGAAGAAGCTGAAGCTGCCCCTACTCATGATGATGTTGGTGACCTCCAAGAAAAGTTTTTCCAAGAAGATCTGGCCAGGAGAATAGCGGATTTGGAATCTAGATGGAGATTCCTCAACCAATGTGTGATAGATGACTCAGACCAAATAACACATTCTATGTTTGAACACACCCCAACTACACATTTCTAAGAGAGATATCAGGCCGCACCTGATATAGATGAAGTGCTGACCAAGTGGAGAGAGGAGAATCATTCGGTTCTAGGTCAAGAACTGCCTCCTCTTCCACATGTTTTCTCCACTTCACCCCTTCTCAAGGAAGAACCTGTTCTATAGGAGGTGAGTGAGGAGCAAAAGATCCAATTTGTAGTTCTTCAAGAGGCTATCATGAGCGATAATGAAGAAGAAATCATCATCAATGCTCCCTGTGAAGACCTTATCAACAATGGAGAAGATGTTGGTCTTACATATATGTAGATGTTCCAGAAATACGATGAGGAACAAAAGCATGGTGAGATCTCTTCCCCTCTATTTGATGAAATTCCTAGTTGTTTTGATGATGAGGATGAATATACTAAGGAGCTTGAGTTGGAGGAGGATCAGGAGAATATTTTTGAAAATCTAGAGATCTTGATCAACAAGGAAGAGAAGGAGACGTCTATCTTCCTGGAGGAATGCCTAGAAGGAGAGAGTTTTAAATAGAGAGGTGATATTCTATGGGATGAGCAAGCATTTTGTGAATAAATTTTAGACATCACCATGGTCACCCTTATTTAAGAAGGCCAAAAGGAAGTAGAGGATGAGTTTGACAAGATTTTCAATGAGGCAGAAGGAAACTAGTCGAACCATGATATATTGCAGATGAAATGTGCAGATCAAAGGGCTTATGGTGATGAGCCAATAGCCATTGATTTCTTGGTGAAGAGCACCAATATGAAGGACTAGCATTCAACAAGCCTCCAGGGACAAAAAGAATACATGTATATTAGAGGCATGTTTGAATCTGATCCGCTCAGATACAAGCCAACTCAGGTGGCAGGCAGGAGGAACAGGTCACCAACTCTCTTTTTCATTCAGCTACTTGCCTGGCACCATAAGTCTTCCTACTAGGAAGGGGACATAAGAAATTTTCCTTTCAATCTAGGAGGGAGGTGAACATTCCTAGTTAGTTGTATATAGTAGTCTATTTTTTAGTTTCTTTTCCTACTTTCCCTAAGTGCAATTTACACAGGTAGTGTTTTTTAGCCTTGTGTGTTTCCCTTTACATGTGGGGTAAAAGCTTCATGTTTGATTCTCAGATCTTTTGGGGTTGTTGCTAAATATTTCATAGCTACATCTGAATCTGTACCCAATGGATTTTTAAGGCAACTAGCTTCTAAGCGTAGCAGGCATGCTTCCCCTGTGAGTCACCAATCTATTGACCAATTTTGTCCAACAGGGAAAATTTCAGTCACCTTCTTCCCTTTCTATTTGAAACCAGTCAATTTCAGGTTGCACAAGTTCAATGTCATGGTTCTTCAACCCAGTTCAACATTGGTTTGGCACCCAATTCAATAGGTCACTTGGTTCATCAGCCTAGTTCAAACAGTCGGCTCACTTGGCAAGTTCATCGATGCACAATGGTTGAATGATTGAACTGTTGAACCATTTTGGTTCAATGGCTTGGTTCAAGGGTATGCTAGTTGGTCGAGGGGAATTCCATGTTCAAATACCCTTGTAGAGGGTAGGCACTTCAAAGGAAAAAACTAGGTAAGTTCAAAATTTGTTTAAGTTCAAATTTGTTAAAGTCCCAAATTCCTTCAGACTTTTTGCCTGAAGGAATTCCTTCAGACAAAAAGTATGAAGGAATTCGGGCACACTTCAAAACAAAGGAAAGGCCTAGGCAAAAACATCCATGGACAAAATGTCCACGGGAAAACATCCGCAGATAAAATGTCCTCGGGGAAATTGTCCATGGACAAAAAGTCCATAGAGCCCGTGAGGCACTCCAAAGGAACGAAGGACCCGCCAAAGGACCCCAAAGGTTAGATGCCCTTGTGAGGGACTCTTGGCCCAAATACAAAGGGCACTTTCAAAGGGCTAGAGGGTCACCTTCCCTTTGGGAAGGTACTAAGAAGAAACAAAGGCAAAGAGTGCCCGCAGAGAGGGCCGAGGAAAGCAAAGCCGCAACAAAACCAATGAAGGACCCGATGACATTTTTATAGGGATGAGGACATCCTAAAGGCCATAAAAATTAACAAAGAAAATTATCCATTAGTTTTCAAACCAATGACGGCTGGGTGAACATCAAAATTAGCGTAAAAAAATAGCCATTTGTTTTCAAATGAAAGAGTGCTAACCATGAGAGCCCAGAATACAGCGACTCACCAAAAGTTTTCCCTCGAGGGCTGAAGAAGCCAGAAGAGACAAGATAGGAAAAAGGACAAAATCCCAAGTGACAAAGTAGGAGAATGACAAGGTGCAGAAAGAGATAAGCAGTCTAGGTGGTAAAGGGAAGGTGATTTATTGCCTGATAATCCCCAAACGGTGTAAACAGTGAACGACGTGGCCCGTGCATTTAAAAGGGGACAAATTTCAATCTATTGGCAGAGAAGAGGCATAGCATGTGTTTCACATTAATGCTTGAATGCCAAAGTCAAATTTAGTGATTATATACCATGGTTCTAGTAGGCCTCTTCTAGAAAGATGACATCGAAAATAGTGTTTTCCTCTTCCCAATGAGGGGACGCAATAGGCCACTTGTAAAAAAGGGGTGCCAAATGGGCCTCCTTTCTTATCCTATATATTGAAGACTTGTCATTTGTAAAAGGATCTTCCACATTTTTAAGGCACAGCCCTAGCAAAATTTCACCTAAATCAATAAATGCATTTTTTACCTCTATCTTGGTTAGACATTTCTGAATATGTCTTTAGTGTTTGTTTGTGTTTAGTCATTGTTTCTTGATGATTTCACAAGTTCAACACCATCATACCTGTTGTCTAAAAGGCACCATTTCTATAGTTGACAGGAGAAGAGCAGTAATTGAAAGTTTAAAATAGAGGAAATTACTTATAGTGTGCATTTTCTAACACCTTGGTGAATCTCTATTTTCTATGTTTTCATGAAAACCTCCCTGTCAGTTTCTAGCAGCCTAGTCCTTTTGCCAAGTCTTAAGTGTATGTATGTATTTGTCTAGGTTTCAAGTGTGGATGTGAGAAGGTCAACTTATTTTGGTGCATCACCTCTTTAGATTAGTTTGTTTTCCTACAATCTTTCTCCCTTTTCATCCACCCCCATTATATCTATATATATGTATGTGTTTGCACTTAGTAAAATGAACATGATGCATCAAATGGAGCTATCCCTTATCTAGAGACTCTCCCCTCCAACTTTTCCAGTCCCACAGGTGAGAGGGGAGTTTCCATAGTTGTAAGGAGAAGGCAAGAGCTCGGTCTCTAGCCAAGGGCGCAATCTTCTAGCATCAACAATATCCTTTGATTTTTTTAAATCCTTGACCAATTATTTTAAATGTTTAAACTAGAGTACCATATTTTTCTTAATTTTACTCACTCTATCATTTTTATAGGCCTCAAATTAAGAAATGTCAACCATTTTGGTCCTTAAGATGATTTGATCCTTCTTATATGGCTCATTAATTAATGGAATGTAATTATTCTTACTCATACCAAGATTATTTTTCATGCTATTATTGATACCCTTCCCTTTGTCCAAAATTACACCCTTTATGACTTTGTTATTGAGATTATCCACAAAGTGGGTAAGGGTTTCCTCATCATCATCATCCTTGGCTTGAGGGATAACCTCCAAGATTTCATCCAATCCCATCCCCTAAATGTTACCTTCATCACTATCATTATTCACCATTAATAGTTTAATGTTTAGGATACCTAAATTAATAAATAGAATAATGAAATATTATTGGATCAAATAATCACTCTTTTCCTCCTGATACTCCAATATGGTGCTCTTAAAAGACATTAATAGATAAAAGGGAAAGTAAATCCTGATATTATGTTTGAAATGGTTTAACAGAAGAAAATAGTGTGAGTAAATGACCCTATACTTACCTTCAAGGGTAAATTAATTCATGATATATAGACAAATTTCATACCATGGGTTAGGTAGTGTAGTGCAAAGGTAACTTATGTTGGTTTGATGAATTCTCTCCTAAGGCTTAATTATTTTTGAACTAGCTCACTTTTCCTACTTTTATCCTTAAAATCATTCACCCTATCCATGAAAATATAATTGAATATGGAGATGATGTTTTTGGTGATGTCTAGAGTGAAACCCCTCATCATCATAGTCATTTCATTCCATTCCTTCAAAAAAATCCAAAGTTAGGCCTAGGTCACAACCATAGACTATCTCAATATAAGGTGTAAGATCACCTTAGTAAATCTTGTTCTATATATTAATATGGTATTTTATATTCATGAAAGAAAAAGGGTCAACTCACACCCTATATCCCATTATTATTACTAGATTTTCAAGCTCTTTATGGTAGTACTAAGAGAATAGGCCTACCTTTTCACACTCTATAGAGAAAATAAAATGATTAGATAGATTAATCTCATAGATGAAATGAAATCTCACCACATTCTTGAGATTAATATGATTTAAAATGTAATGATTAAAATGAGTTACTCTTAAATATCTTAACACAATATGATGAGAAGGTCACTCTCTTGGATTATCCTACTTTATGGGGTGATTTTTTATGTATGACATATTCGATCAATTAGTGATAAAATAATGAAAGATACTTAGTATGACTAATGTCCCGTAACATTGATTTAACTACATATACTATATGGTTAGCTTCATCATGAAAAATGGGGTTGAAGTTAGAGGGTAGATCATGCAAAGAAATCCAAATAATAAATAAATTCAGACTATAGCTTGTCATCTCATTTCAATTTTCACATTAACCTAATATCCTATAGAAAATATTCTCAAAATAATAACTAAATTGGTTTTTGTCTTAATTATCATGAGTAGAGTATATTTTTTTTAGTCCTATACATTCTTTCAAAACTTATAAAATGTTGGCCTAAAACCTACTGTAGAAGCTTGTCCATGACATAGTCTTATCTTATGTTTCCCTCTAAGAGAAAAACATTAGCATGCCAATAAAAAATAACATGTAACCTTTCTCACCTATCTTGGATTTTGGTGTTGAGCCCATGAAACTAGCCTCTTTCATGGGGTTTATATTTTGGGGTATGGGTATTAAAAAATTATATGATAAATAGAGAGTAAGACACTCATATAAAAATAAAAAGCTTGTGCAAGTCAAAATAAAATTCCACAACTCTCACCCATTTCTAATCTTTGGTGATGAGATATCACATATTAATAGTTTCACATGTTAGTATTGGGTAAGGATGCCCTTAATCACCTATATTTAGTCTTTGGTGATGAGCCCATACATCTTCTTAGTCTCATGAGACTAAGTGTAGGGGGTCACAAAGAAACCCAAAACAAATGTCAAATTAGAAAATGTCTAAAAATAATAAAATTTATTCAAGAATATTATGAGATGTCTAAGCAAAAAATGATAATCTTATATAATTTAAATATTTTTTAGGGCCAGATACCTCTAGACAAATCTAATAAACTTCATGTTTTATAATTTTAGTAATAAGTACATTTTCCCACTTTCATCATAACGATTAGGTAATATTCATGTTTCATGTGAAATTTTGATGTATAGTTTTCATTTTCACCATTTCATACATATCCTATTTTCATTTTCATTCCTTTTACTAAAAATTAAAATTAATTTTTTGTGTAAATGAAATAAATTAATATCTCCCATAAAATAACTATTAGCGCATTTATATTTTTACACATATCCATCATTTAGATAGATATAAGTTCCACATTTCACATAAATAAGCATTTTCATAGCATTATCAAAAACATATAGAGACATGGTATATAATTACATGCCTAGTCATATAAAGTTCATAAATTGAAAAATCATGCATGAAACATAAATGACAAGTCACTAAAATGGACCAAAATATCTATATTATAATAATGTTGATTTCATATAATTGAGTCTCAATTACAATCAACTCTATAGAGCACAAGTGTGTCTCAATATCCAAAGAAAATATAAAAAATGTGTATATAAATGTATAATAAATTAACTTAATATAATATCCTCATCTTATGATAAGGCCTTGATGTTGAGGAATGTTAGGGGATCTAAATACTAAGCTACCTCTTACCAGTTCCTCCTTGAGAGGCTATCTCTCTCCCTATTTGTCAGATTTAAGAATCTCTACCTCTCCTACCTACTAGAGTGTTAATAAAAGTATACACCTAAGCCTATACTAATGTATTTATCATCTATAAACCAATGATCTATACCCTCAAACTAGTTATCACCATACACACATGGTAGACTGAGGAAAATAATATATATCACTGCCTATCCTGATAGGTAGTCCTAGATATACAAGAACATCATGAATCGTATTTATGGTATCCTAAAATGGATTTATTAGGGTGTACCTAGTCATGGTCCTCTAACCAGTGGATGTATCTATAATTAGAGAATGCAAATAGACATATTATACAATTATATGAATATGAAAATAATATGCTTAGTAATTATGTTGTAAGAAGTGAAATAAAGAGTTGAAATGAATAAATAAACTATTTTAACTTGATCATACTCATGCCAATCAAGCTATTATTAATCATCATGATATTCCTCATCTTCTTCCTTAACCAAATCAACCAATTCTGCTCCCTCTCTAGTCACTACCTACTACTATTATAAGGGATCCTACTATTATTTTGGTGGTGGATGTGAAACCTATTGTTAGCTAATAATTGAAAGTGCCATTATAATGGACACATTTATTAAACCTACCCATAATCCTAAAATATGATATTTTGGTATTACCCATGACCATATCATCTTGTCCACCCTCACAATGGGAAATCCTAGTGTTAATGGATGCCATAATAGTCTCCCAAGTCTAGACACCATAGTCTATATGATGTCCTTGTATACTACTGGAGGCATGGAGAGGTTTCTTATGAAATTAATATCAAATTAATATATATTCATATCAATAGAGTGTATCTCAACCTAAATCCACATGTATCTAAATTGTTTCACTCTTATAACTACTACAAGGTATAATGTCTTACCCTTACACTAGCCCACTATACCCTGATAAGGTAAGTCCACTAGATAAACCACTATCAAGGTCCTAATATCTTAAGGTAAATCCATAAAAAATGAATCACTTATTCATTTTGAGGCTCTGATAGACCCTACATCCCCAATGGAATCCTCTCTCTAATGTGGGATCATTCTCTCATATACCCAACTCATGATGAGTGAAGGATCATAAATCCCCTAACTGTGTAATCCTATAAAGGCCTCTATATGTTTGAGCAAGGACCTACTAATCCAATGAATAGTTTATAACCTTATCCTTAATCTATAA
The DNA here is from genome assembly GCA_037957365.1 of Torreya grandis. Taxonomy (NCBI): domain Eukaryota; kingdom Viridiplantae; phylum Streptophyta; class Pinopsida; order Cupressales; family Taxaceae; genus Torreya; species Torreya grandis. The sequence goes on from JARHVA010002685.1 coordinate 1,741,727, forward strand.
AATAATGAGAGCCCAATTTTACAATATTCTATCAGTTCTATTTTTATCAACAAACTAAGAGGAAAGAATCTATATGATGGCTTTATGGAGGTTCAAGATCGTATATCTCTCTACCCTCATAAACATCACTCCAAAATTGACACCCATATTGGGTGCATACACATATTTAAAATAATCTACCCAATCAAAATCTAATCCCTTATCAGTGACTTATCACTCTATCATCAACATGCCATTAGAAACCCCAAAATATGGTAGATGTTAAACAAAGTGATCATCCACTCTCTAAGATCATTCATGAACATAAAAGTGTTTGGATATATGTTCCAATACTTAAGTATATCACATATAATTATAATTTAATGGGACATGATCCCCACTAAGAATCCCAACTCTAACCAAAATGGTTAACGTGTTAGTTGTAAATAATTTCATAACCTATGATAGCCACTCCTACTCCCTAGCTTGACTCCACCATACTAGCCCCTTGATATATAAAACACCATAATTTAGTTTGTATCCCATTTTATATCCTCAAAAATAACTTATAATATTTATTTCTCTAACGATGATTAAACTTCTACCTTTTTCAAGCAGTGGTTAAGAAACCACCAAAAATATTGGTGTTAGTTTCATATTCATTAAAGGTGATTACACAACTATAATATAAATGATAACTACATCACCACCTTGTCTACTAATCATGTTAGTTAAATTACCACTCCATTGAAGATGTAACTATTGGTTTTTTGAAGAATAGTCGTTCCATCTTAATATAGTGGTTTTGACCCTCAACCACGACCAAGTCAGATGTACACAAAAATCCCCCAATCCCATTGATGTAATAAATTTTATAATTCAACATATTTAAAATGTGTTTTTGAACAAAAAATTAGAATTGGGATAAAAACATAAAAATAATCAAAAGTAACCTAGATATGACTTACTATAACTCTATCTAGTACATTATCCATCTATACATGTTCATTGATTTGACTACTTTTTGACTCAAATGCATCATAGTGAATCCATAGCTGAAAAATATTAAAAATTAATTTTCCCAAATAATTTATATTTTTGGAATTTATTTTAATAGATAATATTTTAACTAGTTGTTATAATTTGTAAACTCATATTTTTATGATTTTTGATATTTTTATTTTATGAGTAATGTGTTGTATGTCAAAAACTAACACATTTAAATAGTTTTCCTTTCCTGTAGCATGTTTGTATGTCATTTTAGTTTTGCAAGTTCATGTCACTTAGCCCCATATTTGTTTGCATGATAAGATGGTTAAAATAGTATAATCACCCCCATGTACATGGTAATTAATATAATTCATACTTTTATTAGTTATTATATTTTCTATTTTTCATTGAACTACACTTGATTCCTATGTTTTACCCATAAGTTACTATGGAGTCTTGGTTGGCTTCACTACACCACATAAGTAAGTAAGGTAAGTTTTATAAAACTCATTTTAACTTTAGTGTGTGAATAATTTAGACCACATCCACATTAATTCATCATAAATCATAATCCTAAGTGCTCAATATGTATGTACACATAAATTACATGGTACAATATTTAAAAAAAAATCCATTGATGATATAAAGATATCCACAAATATGATAAAACATGGTTCACTCTAAAATTATTGATCCCTTCCCCCTTATTAACCCAATTTTAAATATTTAATTTATTTTTATAAGTCATTTTGCTCTTAATCTCTAATTTTCCTCATTTAGGATGAAATCGATGATTTGTGTGAAAAAATCACCTTTCCTCATGACAAAATCATCCCTCTTGAATGTGTTATGTTAAAATAGTTTGATAAACTAGCATAATATAAGAATTAAATATATGGTGGTTTTATCACTAATTAGGGTGGTATCATTACCAAATAAGGTGGTCTCATCACCTTATGTGATAGTTTTGAGCATGTCAATTGTAAACAATGATAATTTTTTAGAGTATACACATCTTTGAATTTTAGCATCTAAGACTTGTTTATCACACTTTTTCATTTTTTATTTATGTTTATCTCTATTTTATTTTAATCACCTTCATGATAACCCATATTAGTCCAAATATTATTTTTATCAATCTTTATCCCTCTTATGTTTATATTTTAGTCCACCAATAGTTAAACTCAAACATGAAACCTCCTTTTTTCTTTTACAAGTATCTCAGTTTTAGATGATTTTTTAGATATAAATTTTTTATTTAAGATTTTTTTAAAAATCTATAAATAACCCTATCCTACTTTATTTAATTTTTTAAAATATTTTTGTCTTCCTTTGGTCATCTTTGACTCAAATATATATAGTTTTAAAATAGAGGAATTACTCGATCAACAATGAAGTCTTTTCTATTGGTGAACTAACCAACCACACTAAAACTACAATTTTATGTAGGATTATGTATTTATTATTATCCTTATCTTTATAACACATTTTTTTAGATATTTACTGCAATCATGCTGATAAGAGGAGATAGCTTCTTAAGGATGTTTTACACAACAACAATCTCTTGCCTTTATTTAGTCATAACCATTGATCAGGTTGGAGGATTCCTTTTTGAGTATTGTTTCATTTATTAGATTATAATAGTTTATTTTTATTTATTCAATATATTATATAAATATACAATAATTACATAAAATAAAAATAAGATAAATCATTCTCTCTTTCCTATCTTTCACAAAAATACAATTTAGATTTTATTGTTTTATAATTTTTGCGTTAGAGGATTTGAGAGAATGTAGTGTTGAATATCACATAGTGTAATTTAAATCAAGTCAAAATAATAGGTATAAAAAATTAAAATATTTTATTTTCATTTTTATACAAGCTTTTATACCCAAAGAAATCTCAAACACACACACATAAAAGCCTAGACAACCTAGATACTCAATAATTGTATATTAGATTCAAGATCCATTCATTTATTTAGTGAAATAACCCTATTTTTAGGTATTAAAATCAAAAAATTATAACACTAAAATTCATTCTTTCATATTTATATCATTCCATTTCATGCACAAACATTCAAAGAATTAAAATATCAATTTATAGTTTGTCTAGGTGAAGTCAATTTGTTGAATTTTTAGTGTGTTTTCTAGGATATTTAAACTTAATTTCATATTTTCATGTTATAAATGAAAAATTATGTAGTATTATTACATATTTTTTTCATAATAAAGTTAAAAACAAATATAGATCATTTAAATTGCATTAGAAAAATCCTCTTACAAACTAGGAAAAAACTAGGAAAAATCAACACTTTGATATTTCCATTAGAATTTTAGTTTTAAGTTTGCATGTTTTTAAAACATTGAAAAAGTTAAATAAAATTCCTTTGATTGTATTAAATATCCATTAATTTAATTATGTCATCATTATATTTTCATAAACTAGATTGAATCATTCCATTTTTTTAAACTTTATCGAAACAACCCAAAATATCTAAAATGAGCCTATCAAAATGAGCACAAGAACGAAATTTTGCCACAATTTAAAAAAAAAAAAAAAATTACACCCTTTAAAAAACATTATATAGACAAAATCATATGATTTATACATCCATATAAAATTTATTTCCTCTTTCATGGTACTCCCATAATGTCCTTACCTTATTTTTTGATAGATGATATGAGGGTTGGGGGCTCCCTCACCCTTTTATTAATTAAAAAAATCAAAAGTTTACAAATAAATGAGGATAAAATGATAGAGAATGTTAGCGTATGTATTTCATACATTTTATCATATTTACTAGTGTATTAGCTAGCTATTTTTTCTTGTAGTGGGTTTGTCCTATATGAGGAGTTATCCCACATTAGTTACATTAGCTAGATTAGTATTTTTACTTGCCTATATAATTAAGTGATTACCTTTATATTAGAAACTCATTATCTCATAGTATGAATAATCATTTGATTTGATTTGTGTTGTATTTCATTTGTTTGTAGATACATTTGTGATGTTTTTTTTAATAACTCTTTAGATCTTGGCTTCATGGAATGTTTTTACCATTCCTAACATGGTACAAGATCTTTGAGTGTTTCAGCCATCTATTAAGCTTGCAAGTTTTCAAAACTTTCTCTTATCAAATCTATAACTCAGAGAGATGTGACAAGATATTTTGTGCCCTTATTGGTTCCCCTTTCTTTAACACTTTGTGAGGATTTTGAATCTCTTGATTTCAAGCCTTGGATAGTGGAAGATTTGCTTCAGATCTATGATAGTCATTTTGAGAAGGTGTAGAAGATGAGTATTGGAATTTTTTCTTGGTGCATCGAAAACAAGAGGCATCCTTTTATTTTTTTATTATTAACTACCAAAAAAGAGATATCAAGAGGAAGGCATTGGAGAGATAAAATTTATTTTTCATAAATATGTTCTCTTCATACTTTTGCATTAGTTTTTTTTCCATAAGAGTGTCGGCATTCAAAAGTTACCGACTGCATTGGCCTATGAGTTATGGTACATTTATTTGGTTTCATTGAGTTTTAAAATTTTTTGTAAGGCATTGAAACCTTTTTTGATAATGTAGTCAGGTAAGAAGAAGGAATTGAAATACAAATATCAGTGAGTAAAGGTGGTCTTGGAGATCTGAGTTGAGGCATCATCTATCTCCCAGCTAGATCTATATTGGAAATTGCAAGTTTATTTTTCCATTCATTTTTCTACATAGGTCAGCATTAAGGATCAACTGAGGAGACATGTCTACATATTAGTTGTTAGTGTTGAATTTATTTTATTCTATATGGAAGGTTACAAATTATAATACTACATATACATGACTACATTTTAGTGCCTAAGATAGCTACATTGCAAAAAAGGACTACCACATTGTATTTTTTGATGTGTTTTTTACAAAACCACTACCCATGCCCCTCTTTTTTGTCTTATGATCTACTTATACTTGCTCAACGGATAGCATGGAGGACTGTACAAAGGATTGCTAGTTTTTGTCCTCATAAGGCACTTGCAAGGAAGAAAGGTGCCATTAAACCCATTAGTTGATTGGTTGTGTTAGACTCAATCAAGCAAACCATTTTGGACTACTACATAATTTTACAAGGCCATGTTGGTCTTTTCCTTGAAGCTGAGTGTTGTAACATCAAATTTGTGATCTTCTATCACATATATAAGCTTAATAAACATGCTCAACACATACAATAGTAATTCACCTTTTTCTCCTCTCAAATACAACTAAAAATTAATTATTTTTCTTTATTAAGCTATATTTATTAAAAAGAGGAAGTCAGAATTCCTTGCAGACATACCAAGATAATAAAAAAGACTATTTTTATATTGATTGAATTTTTTAAGTCCATGGAAAAATTATGGTTCCAACGAGTGGTGAGATGAATATGTTTTTTATTGATTTGATCTGAAATTCTAGTTTGTAGTGTTTTTTAATTATTTTGACCCATTTTTATGGAAAATTGAAATGCTTATAACTTTTGAACTATAACTCAAATTTGAGTTTTGTTTTTTAAAAAGTGAGTGGTTTTAGATTATCTATCCATTGGTGTCATTAAATTGTAAAAAATCAATATTTTATAAAGTGACAAAACGGGGGGGTCTTATATTATAATCTTTTGGGGGGTTATCTAGGTGTTGATTTGTGTGCACCCTTTTTATTTTTTCTTCTCTAGGTGATTAGCTATCATGGAATATACATCTAGAATTGATCATTGTTAGCCTTTGAATACACATAATTACCACACATTGAAATATAGAATACAGATAATCATTAATTGAAAATATAATGGTCCCTAATGAATGAAACACAACCAAAATCACATGGGAATTTGAACTATTTTAGCATCAGTGTAAGTTTGAAGAGTGTATAGGATTGATTGAGAGTTATGTGAGTGATAGTATTTGATCTCATTTTGATCATTATAATTCACTATTTAATATGTGGACTATGCTAAAAGAGTTTTTTGTGAAGGTAGACCACTTTAGAGTGATGCAACTTGAAGTGGAGCTTACTTCACTAAATCCTAAGGATTTTGATTCTATTTTAGATTATCTCACAAAATTTAATCATTTATTGACATAGTTAAAGGGGAGTGGTCAAGATAAAAAGGATGAAGAGTGTGTATACATAATCTTTTCTAAATTGAGTGGCCAATTCCAAATCTTTGCATCTACATTTTTCTCTAGTATGGATGTCTTAGATACCTAATTCAAAATTATAGATTTAGATTTGTTTTGTGAGAGAATAACTAGAGAGAAATCTAAAGTATCTCACCTTGAGTCTTCAACCTCTCAAAAATCATTAGTGGCCCCACATTCTAAGTCTAAGGAAAAATCTAGGGGTAAGAATAATAAAACTCCTCCACCTTAAAATGAACCTAATCCCACCAACACTACTTCATCTAAACCCAAACCATCTTCCAAATCCAAGAATAAGTCTAACTTATCTTTATCCTATTATGGGGGGTTTGGTCATGAAGAGTCTAGGTGTTTCAAGAGAATGTGATCCTTAGAGGATGCCATTAGGAAAAACAAGATTTTTATCTCCACTCCTTATCCATCTCATGAGCATGTGAGATCACTTAATATTGTTGGGAGATCATAGTTACCTATTTCTAACAATTGGGTTCTATATTATTTTGCTTCACACCATATGACTTCTACCAAGGATTCCTTTGTATCTCTTGGTATATGTTCCACTTCCAATATTGAGGTTGGACATTATTCCTTCATTTATGTTAAGGTTAAGGGTGACATACATCTATATGGTGGCCACATGAATGATGCATTATATGTTATATATATCACCACCAATATACTTTAGTATATCATATTTGCCATTCTAGTCAGGGTAAGATAGTGACTTTCACACCATAGGGTGCTAACGTTTAAGCTTTGTTAGAACCACACACACTCATTACATAGGGTCTTATTAACCATAGTTATTGATTTTAATATTTTGATGGTTTTGATGATACTCCTTATTTATATATGTGTTTAGTTTCTCATACAAATTATGAGAGTTAGCTTTGGCATGAGAGATTTGGACACGTCAACTATAGATATTTGAAGGATTTGAGTGCTCACAATATGGTAAAGGGTCTTCTTATAGTTTCATGTCTTGATGGGATCTACCCCAATTATGCATTGGGGAAAAGACATATGGATCCCTTTCCTAAGGGCATGTCTAAAAGAGCTTCTTCACCACTTGATCCTATGTTCAGTGATTTGATGGTCTTTCTTGCTCACCACTTGATAATTTCTTGAGGTGTACATGGGTTTATTTCCTTAAGTACAATAGTGATGTCAATTCCTAAGTACAAGAGTGATGGTCTTTTCTTAAGTACAATATTTTCATAATTCTTGCTTGCATTAGTTGCTCAAAAGTTTACACAAGCTTTAGCTCAAAAAATACATCCTCTTTACAATAGACAATACTCCTTTTATAAAATACAAGGAAGTATGTCGGTTAGTCATATCTATTTACAATTGTACAAGTGTAAGGACAACTGTCCTTTTTAAAAATTTATAGAATACACTAGACTTTTCTAAATGAACTGATCTATAGGCAATGTGCTTACAAGTTACACATGGATTTACAAAATAATATTCTATTTTCAAAATTTTACAAAGTTTCTATAAAACAAAATATTCGTAACTAACTTTGAGGACCCTATGTTTATGTAGTCCCTTATTTTTCCTATAGGATCTTTAATTTGTAATGTTGATCACTAACGAGCTATAGGTCCACAACTTGAGTCATTAAGATCTCCTTATCTTTGATCTCTAGGTCATTTATGTATTTATTAGCCTCATACATATCTTTTTTGATGCCTCTTACATCTCTTATCTTTTCTTTTGATTACAAGAGTATGCCCATGATTCTCTTATTATCATCCCTTATTTTTCCTTGCCCTTGGATTCTCACTTCATTCATAAATTGAGTATTTATAAGATTAAACTCATCATCTATAATAAGGCCCAAATAACTAAGTGAGGTGGGCTCTTTGATCAAAATGTATAAGATGTATACCATCTTATCCTCTTGTTATTTGAATTCACCAGCAATATCCATTATTTTCTTGGACCAATTGCTTAAGGCACTGATTTTGTCCACTAATATGGCCATAGCTATGTTTAGGTTTGTTAGGATGATTGTCCTAAATTATGGAACTTTATTTTTAATCAAGGTTTTAATCAAGTCTTTCACCTAATAACTTACATCCTACCATTGGCCAACATGGCTTGTATCCATTTTGTTTCATCTACTCATAGTTTTTTTTTGGCTTTGAATGTTTTCAAGGAATTGAACAAGTAAACCATGGTGTCTTCAAACTTATTGAATCAGTCCTCATGTATTATCAAGATGGCTTGTTCCTTAAAATTATTATTGTACTATAGTATGCCTTTGATGGCATCCTATAACTGAGATGATTTTGATTGAGCCAATTCAAGTACATTTTCCTCAAAGATGAGGTTTTGACCTAGTCTTTTCCCTTCAATAAGAGTTAACCCAATAAATGGTTCCACTTTCTAAAAAGTCAATTCTTCTCCTCCATCCAAGGTTTTCCTCTCTATGACTCTTTGTAATTCAGCTATCATTGGGTCAAACCTAAAACTCACTGATGATTGAGTTACTTTTGGAGGCTATGTGGTTTCCACTTATATGCTTGAAGTTCTAGAAATAACCATCTATATTTACTTCTCTTGTTGTTTTATTACCACAATCCAAGGCTTGTGTTCATCATTGAAAGTGATGTTGATTGATTTAGTAATGGACCATGAATGGTGTAGAGTAGGAACTTTCTATAACTTTCCATAAATGAAATAATTTGGAATGGAAGGGCCATAAATTGGGTTATCTTCACTAAAAATATTGACCTCACTTATGGGATGGGTTAAGGTCACCTTAGGTATGTTTCTCTTCATTGAAACTAAATTCAGCTCCACCTTTCTCTTTGGAGTACTAATTGGGACTAAACCTAAAGCTAATTCCTTCCCCTTCTATTTCTCCTCAGATTAGGGTTGAGGTTATTCCATCTATGCTTCCTTAGCCCAAGCCTCTCCTCTATTTTATTGATAGGCTTTATACAAAATTGTTAGAGCATCTTCCACTATTTCCTCAAGATCTAGTTTCATTATATCAATCTCCTCAATTGAGGGTCCTAGTTCTTTAGGCTATGATAAAGATGATGCCACACCATCTAGCCTTCTATCCTCAAGTGTCTATTTAACTTATGTTCCTGGATCTTTTGATTTTATCTATGGTTGTGTTAAAGGCCTAGAAGATGGACCTAATAATAAGTGGTACTACGTAGGCCCCATCTTCCATATGCCATCACTTGGTTTTTATTCTCTTAACAATCTAGCCTCTGGTTTAATGTTATGTTTCAATGTTGCCAATACTTTAGTGAATGAAGAAGCTATAGTATACATGCAATTATAAGGACAAGGCTAATTCTCATAGCTCATGTTGATTCCTTTCGACTTCAAATATTTCATAACTTTATCATTGGGGTACCACTATATTAATTCATCATGATGGAATCTAAAAGAGCTCTTGTTCCTATAATTAGCTTCCATATTGTCCCATTGCTAAAACATAGTCTGACCAATGGTTAAGGGGAAGGTGTGGATTAATCTCTTCCTTTGATTTATATAGAAACCATCTATACCATTAAATATCTAGAATGAAACTTATTACTTAGCTAACTTGTTTAGTATATGGACTAATAGCCTATGTGGGGTGCACTAGATCCCTTTAATTCTGATTATAATGTAATCTAGATATAACAAAATATCTCTATTGAATTCAACATATTTCTTGATTAAAGGGATAACCCTCATCATGGGGATACCTATGATATCCTCAACCAAGGATGGATAGACATAATCACATATGAATTGCATATGGTCCCTATACTTGAATATATGCAATTTTGAGTGGTATTAGGAGACTATTTATTTCCCATCAGGTGACCATTATTTAATGTTGAGAACTTTGGTGGTAGATATCTAGGAATCCAATAGATATGAAATCATATTAAATTAACCTTTAGTCTTTTTTTTAATTCCAGAGAACTACCTACTCAAACAAGTGATGATGACTTCACCAAGGGGATGTGTTTTCTCTTTTTCAACCATAAAATAAACCAAAGGCACCTAGATTTTATCCACATAAGTAGTGGTCAGATTTACATATAACCTATTCATCAAGGTCATAATCATCCTAATATCAGGCCTAAATTCACTAATTAGGATGTTTCCATTGAGGTCATAAACTACTTGGTTCCCAAAATGTAGCTAAGGAGCCAAGGTAGTCTTTAAATCACTCTTCTTGGCTCACTCAATGATTGTAGTCATATTTACTTTAGGCTTTGGAAAATTATAGTATTTTTTAAATGATATATGAGAAATATATGAAACCTTCCTAAAGATAAATTACTAACATGCCCTGATCAATTTTACAATCTTTGAAAATAAGAGAAATGACATCAATATAATGTAATACCTTTGGTTTTGATGCATCATAATGTAGACTTGTCATTTGAATGGAGACCAAGGCATAGTAACTCATTTTGAATTATTCATTCCTTTAATCCTCTCTCATGATGGTTGGCATCTCCTCAATGGTCCAAAAAAAGTTGAACTAATGGTTATCTCCCATGTTTAAAATTATTACATTGAATTCCATGTCTTTAAAGATTCTCCCCTATGAATTTAAGGTTAAATATATCTTTGTATCATAACTATATTATTTTTAGGCTACCATGACTATGATTTATTTCAAATTTATCACTATTGGTCTACATTTCACCTTTGGATTATTTTATGCTTGTTCATATGACAATTTGGCTCTCTCAGGCTTGACTATAGTCAATTTGAGATCGAATTAAGGTTTTTGTAGATGCTATGGATTTTTTATAGGTCTTTTCTAAGCTTCAATGGTGAGGAATACTTGTATTTAATTGAGTTTTGTGCCTTATATTTCTTTTGGATCCTCATATTTATACCTTTTTCTTTCTGAACCCACCAAATCTTTGTCTTTGTCACTTTCTATCTATGCGGCATTTATGTTCAAAAACTAATTGTTACCCTTTGGAAATATGATTTTACCTTGCACCATTAGATCTAGTGGGTAAAAATAACTGAAAACCCTATATCTTTATATCTATATAACTATTTTAAAATTGACATCCACATGGTCATCATTTGACATTCACATGAACATCTTTGACATCCACATGACCATCAATTTTAAGCTCATTATTGAGACTCTCTATTTATATTAAATTAGATGTCCACATGACCATCATTCAATTTCCACATGTGACAAAACAAGTAATACAATTACATAGGAACACCAAATCTAGATATGAGATCAATAACAAAGACATTCACCATGAAACAATGAGAGAAAAGTTTAACACACCATAACATAGATATACATGGAAACACCTCCAAGAGGTAAATAATATACAAATATTATTCATATAATGAGAAACTAACAAGTACCCATTACAGTCTTTCTTCATCTCACTTATTTTTTCATTACATCTTACAATATAAACTCTTTATTAAATAGGCAAGGTAATATACCCATTATAAATTACCTTTTCTAACCACCACATTAATGGGTCAAACCTCTCCAAAGGTCATTTAATATATTTTATTATTTATTTACATGAGGATAAAATCATGATAAATAATAAAATATTATTATTTAACCAATATAATTTAATGTATTAAGGGTACATAAATAACACCACGTAACCATTAATTGTTCCAATACTCCCCCTTAATGTTAAGTGGGGATACATGGTGATTTTTAAGAGGTAACAACATAATGAACTTTCAATCCATCAAACATATACATAATGAGTTTTAGGAGGTAATAATTGAAGGAAATACCCTTCATCATCCCATAGTCATCTTTAAAGGAATTATGCTATGTAAACATAGTCACCCAAAGGTATTACACTATTTAACTATAGACACCCAAAGGTATTACACTATGTAACCAAAATCACATAGTCACTTTTAAATGAATTACACTATACAACTATAGATACCCAAAGGTATTACACTATGTAACCACAATTACATAATCACCTTTAAAATAATTACACTATATACCCATAGATACCCAAAGGTTTTGCACTATGTCCACATAGGCATCTTTAAAGGAATTACACTATGTTACTCTAAACCACTTAGAGTGAATTTAGGTTGGCATGATCATGAGACTACATCCCACAGTGAGAATACATCCCAAAATTTCTTATAAATAGTCAACCAAACATATTGGAGTCTTTTATAACATAAAGACCTCCATGCTATTATGTGTTAGGTATAATGTAGACTTCCATATGAAGTTTACCAAAATCACATAAATTTATTTATTACAATGCTTTACAATGAGAATACGTATAAAGACATAAAAGAAAACACATGATCCATATGACTGTTAAGAAGTGATATTATCATGCACACTCCCCCTCAATGGAAAATTTGATAAGTCTAGCATTGAATGAACTTATATAGGCTTTAATTTGTTGGTGTTTCATTAGACTTTTCACCCAAATTATAAATTTTTAACTATCACCAAGAAGGTTGGTATAATGAGGAACTTCTACATGATGTTTTTTTATCATCCTTCATAGCCACAAGGCTTCTTTAGCAACTTCCACATGAAGTGCTCCAAGTGATAGCACCTACACCAAACATAAACACATATCCAAAATTGGACTCATCATAGTATGAATAGAATCACAATAACCAATTAAATTAGCACAATAAAAGAAAAAATAATATAAACCAAAATTTATAGTTCCTTTTATATACCAAAGTATTCATTTTTCTAATTTCCAATTATCCAAGTATGGATCTTACATGAATCTAGAAGCAACACCCACATCTTATTAAATATTTATCCTAGTAATGGTTACACAAATCAAAATATCAACAAGATATTTATAAATAGGGGTTATCTTTACTACACATAGTTTTTGGATTAAACTTTAACACAACCTTCAATATAAGCTTGCAATCAAACATGTTAAATTTAACAAGTAGATTATATGATGCACATACAATAAATTCACTAATAATTTGATATTAATTTAACCAAACATTATATATATATATATATATATATATATATATATATATATATATATTAGGAATAATTCATATTATAATTTGAGTCATGAATATTTTTTATTCTTTTTAAATTTGACAGTATAAGTTTACATTTTATACTAAACCCAAAAAATATATTTAAAAAAAAAATTAATGTGATTTATACTTGATTTTATAATAAATAAACATATTCTAGTGTGTAAACAACACTAGCCATTTTAGTTGATTTCAAAATAATTCAAAAATATAAATAATTGCAACAAGGGTGAAAGTAACAAGTGTTGTAAGTATCATAAATAGTGTCGTAAATTACACTAGTTAAATAAATTATTATAAAATAAATATTAAGAGGTTTAAAATCAAATAAAATACCATCCCAATGTGTCTAAAAGGTGCAAGAACCTAAATATTGATTGGTCACATGACCATCTTTGACAAATAATATGACAAGTCAAGGGTGTCAAAGTGTCGAAAGCTTTGCAAGATTCACACATGAGATTTTGTATGAATAATAACCAACATTTTTAACTAGTTATTTTCAAATAAATTAATTAATTTTGATTAAAAAAATATGTTGAGATTGATATTTGATTTAAGGACCTTGGATCTATAAATATTTAAAAAAAAATACTAGTAAACTTCCCCTTATCCAATACAAGACTTCACATACAATCTGCATGATTTAATTAATTTTGATTTTTTAAAAAAAAATCAAAACATTAAATACATATAAAATAAATATCTTGTGATTTTATAAATATAAATATTTTTCAAAAAATACTAGTCAACTTTTTTTTGTCCAATACAAGACTTCACATGCAAACTACATGATTTAATTAATTTTGATTTTTTTTAATCAAAATATTAAACGCATGTAAAATAAATATATCATGATTTTATAAATAAAAAATTAAATATATTTTTTAAAATATTTTTGGAAAATACAAGTCAACACACATGGGCCCACCATGTGCTTGCATAAAAATTTGGTTAATTACAACTCACCTACTACTTATGTTAACATAATAAATGCACTAGCTTATATTTAACCCTTTTGTGGTCTGATTTTTATTTTATTTTATTTAAATAAATAAATAAACCATAATTAAATACTTTTATTAAAATAATAAAATGCAAGCATTTATTTAAAATTTGAAAAAAAGGGATTTTAAAAAGCTTAAGTGTGGTCCACTACTTGGGTGGAATAAAGCCAATTAAATAAATGTTTTATATTTAAAATACTTACATTAAAACTTTAAAATACCCATTAATTATTTGTTGTAGCATGATAGAAGCATGTCATAGGTGGAGAGTAGGAGAGGATTGCAGGAGCTCTAGACATCCATTTTCAGTGATCCAAAACTTGAAAACACTTGCAAATTGCCATACAAAGCTATAGTTAGACCCATATTTATGATTTTTTGACTGTAAAAATTATTTTTAATGCTCCTAATGTTGTTATGACATATTATGGCACTTAGGTAGAAGTAAAAAAAAAATCAGACTTCCTTTTGATGCTCTTTAGGGTCTAAAAATGGCTCCAACAGGCTTAAATATTGTAGAAAACATGAAATCAACCTTTAAATCTCAAAAAATGAATGATAATACATGATTTATATTTTTTTCTTCTTCCATGGTCATACAAGCTGAAGCATGATGCTTGGGAGGAGAGAAAAAAATTAAAAAACTCTATAAGAGACCAAATCAGATAACGTAAATATCAAAATTGCTTGAAAATGGTCAAAATAAGCAAATGGAAAAACAAAAACTGAGATTTACTACCCAAAATTTTATATTTCATTGATTTTTATCTCACACATGCTAAAAATAACATTGGGAGGAGAGATAAAATTTAAAATGAGCTACAAGAGTCCAAATCAAGTGAAATAAAGGTAAAAAATACTTAGACATTATCAAACTAAGCCAATGGAGTGACCATAATGGAGATTTATTGTACAAAATAATTTAAAAATAATAATAAGCCATATAAAGGCCATACAAGAATTTCCAAGCACTGATTCACTCATTTGTTGGCTCTCTTAATGTTTGCAACTCCCTGCAAGTGTTAGATTTACAACTAAAGAGCTTCAACCACCTTCATACAAATTATTAGTCCAAAAATCAATAAAATATTATAAAATTAATGTTTAAAAAAGAATTTATTTTAATATTCATAGTTAGATCTATGACATGAAAATAGGCTTAAAATATGAAAAATTACATAAATCTGAGATTTCTAGGCTTTTAAGAGAGGAAAAAGTAGAATAACTTACTTCCTATAGAAAGAGAAGCTTAAATTTTTTCATGATCATACCATGGCTTTAAAAATGGATGAAGACAAGCTTGAACACAAGATAAGAAACTTTGATCTATGATCTTACCACTTGATCATGCATTAAATAGCTCTGATACCTTGATAGAATAAGCAATATAATTGTATAAGAACACTAGATCTAGATGTGAGATCAATAACAAAGACATTCACCATGAAACAATGAGAGGAAATTTGAACACACCATAACATAGATATACATGAAAAAAAGTCCAAGAGATAAAAACCCACAAATATTATTCATATAATGAGAAACTAACAAGTACACAATACAATCTTTCTTCATTTCACTTCTTTTTTTTTATTACATCTTACAATATAAACTCTTTATTATATAGGCAAGGTAATCTACACATTGTAAATGACCTTTTATAATCACCACATTAATGGTTCTAACCTCTCCAAAGGTCATTTAATATTTTTTATTATTTATTTACATGAGGATAAACTCATGATAAATAGTAAAAAATATTATTATTTAATCAATATAATTTAATGTATTAAGGGTACATAAATAACACCACTTAACCATTAATTATTCCAATAACATGAAAATATTTGACATATGTGTGACCATCAATTTTAAGCTCATCTTTGGGATTCTTAGTTAAGCTAAAAATTGTTATTTTTTGTTCTCTTTACACTTTATCAATTATGTTAGGGAATGTCTTTTCACCATGTGGTGGTCATGGGATTACTTAGAGCTCTGTTGAAGTTTTTTGATTCAATATGCTCTATTGGATTATGTTCATCTAGGAAAATGCAAGTCATTGATCATGATCTGATGATTTGCATGCCATTGTCTCCTATAGTAATAAATGGATTAAGTAATCTTGAAACTATAAATAACTTAGATCAAAGCCTTCGACTAATGTTTTATTTCATATTAATAAATATGAATAAACTAGTTTTTAAGCTAGGTTAAGAACATCATAAAAAGTACCTCTCATTTCATCAAATACATAACATAAGTCTTTATCCTAAGTTTAAATATAATGAATATAGGACCCTTTAAATAACATAAGTCATAGAATAGAATTTTACCCAATGTTTCATTATACTAATAAATATAATTTAAACCTTAGGATAAAGGCTTAAGATAAGTCTATGTAATAAAAAGGGACCCTCTTATTTTATCACTTTTATTTCTTATCATTCAATCTTTGGCATCTGTTTAAATGTAGGTCATTGATCATGATCTATGGGATAGAGCAGTATTGGCTACACAAGTTAGGTCTTCAACTTATCAAGTCCTCATTGCTACATCCAATCAATTTCATCAAAAAAAATGTGGGTTTTTGATCCTATAAATGAGCACATGATTTAAGTTAGGACTTGGACACATAAGGAACTTAGGATAAAGTCTTAGGACTAAGGTT
Organism: Torreya grandis; assembly: GCA_037957365.1. Taxonomy (NCBI): domain Eukaryota; kingdom Viridiplantae; phylum Streptophyta; class Pinopsida; order Cupressales; family Taxaceae; genus Torreya; species Torreya grandis. The sequence goes on from JARHVA010002685.1 coordinate 1,758,572, forward strand.
TTGTCTATGTTGATAAACATGAATGGGGCCTTAAGATTAAGATATTAGTCTAGGTTAATAACATATAAATAGGACCTTACGTATAGAGAGTTAGACCATGTTAAAATAAAAGGTAATGAAGGGGCCCGAGATATAAAGGGAACCAAGATTATAGTTTTACGGTTAAGGTTTGTTCGTGTTGAAAAACACAACTAAGCCTTAGTATAAAAATGACCTTTAAGTTCTTATCATTTTTAAAGGGTTCCCACTAATTTTGAATTTGTTCCAAAGAACCTATGCTAGGATTTCTTGAAAGAGGGATTCAGGAAGCTTTAAACATGGATTTAACTTAAAATTATATAAACCAAATGCTAGTAAAATCCCAAGTTGGGATTAAACTGTAAAAATTTAGGCATGGCACATTCAAGGAGGGCTCCACTAAATTTTTAGCTTGAAACATGAAGAGCAAACACTAGCAACATTAGGATAGATTAAATTAGAGCCATGAGCAAATAAACCAATCAATTCAAGGTGTGGATGATCTTCAAATATAGATAATGTGAAAAACATATTAATGATTCTCTGGTTGAGTTAATTTTAAATTTAAAGCACAAATTTTCACAATTTTAACACAAGGGTCCCCATTTTTAGGAATGGGGGTATGTTTTCCTTAATAAATGGAAATTTTTGGGAAAAACATAGCAATATTTTAGAATTCAAAGACTATGGTTTAAATAAACAACTAAATTACCTATTCTACTTGATCAACACCCTTATCAAGATTAGTTTATGATTAAAAAAAGCCTTGCACCTATAGAATTAGGTTACAATATCAAAACATGGCCATGTTGTGTGTGTGCTTTGATTCTAATTACTATTTTACATGAGATTTATGGAATAACCTCCAAGATTCATGTCTTTAACCATTAACATTGGCTTACATCATGTTTGGATATCCATTAAGAATCATTCTTTAGCTTAGGAAAGGCTTGGGCATTGATCTGTTGCTAACAAGGCATCCATAGCCCCAATAGAGATACATTTGGCTTTGCTCAAGGCCTTCCTCCACTGTTAGCCAAACATCCATAACCTAAGTGGATATTAGTAGATTCACCTTGGCTTGGAAAGATTTTTTTTTCAATAAGCTCTTATTTTTGTATTTTATAGACTATTTTGGCTTTCTAGTAAAGGTTGGGAACTAAGTTAGCCAAGTTTCAGGATTTTTTAAAATGTTTAATCCTCAAACAATGACCTATGATTGTGACCTTCATCCCAAGCAAGGATGTTTATTAAGTTCAAAAATTACTATGTTCCAACAACTTAAACTTTCATATTATATGTGCAATTCTTCTTAAAACTAAGTTTAGATCAAAACAATGTTTAAGATCTTATGGAATAGTTAACTATGAACAACAAATGATGAGGAATTATACCTGTATTACACAATTGTGGAGTTCCTTATCAATCAAAGGAAATTTCAGTTGAGGGCTAACCCAAAGGACTTATTAAAAGTAAGGAACAAAGTAATGAAAGAAAAAACACAGAATAAAGAGAAAAAAAATCATAAACTAAAGGAAAAGTAAAAAAGTACACACAAACTTATATACAAACAAGGGATAGGAAGGAAAGAATAGAAAGAAACTAATCTAGCCAACCTACATTAATTTTAACTAGTCTTACAATTTACTCCAAGAAGACCCTAGGGGGAGAAACATAAAAGTAGTGCTTAAGGTACTAACCATTGGTGGGAAGCATGAAATCTATTCCATATAAGTATTTTAGATTTAAGTTTTTATCTCCATGTATTTTATAAATCTGATAGGGGCCTATCCATAAAGGTGTGAATTTTCCATTTTTACCTTTGGGTTTGGATGCCTTGTCCCAAAGGAGAACCAAATCTCCATATTTGAACACTTTTATCTTTGATTGCTTAGAAAACCACCTTTTCACTATGGTTTGGTGTCTACTAAATATGGTGAAATCTTCTTCTCTATCATCTTCCATATGAACAATATCTAGTAGCCTTGAATTTTATAATGCTTGATCATCCTCCATGTACTCTTGCATGAACCGGTATGTTAGTAGCTTAAGTATAATGGGGAATGTGGGATCTTGTCCATATACTAGTATAAAGGGTGATGATTTGAGATCCTACATGACCCTTGTTCCTATGGGCCCTACTTGACCCTTGTTCTATCTACCCATAGGGTATATTGTAGTAGCTTATGCCAAGTTTTAGGCTTGTCTACTATAGAATTCTTTATTAATTTCATCAAGTTCTTATTGGTTGATTCAGATACTCCATTACCTTTAGGATAATGGTTGGATGAGAAATTGAGAATGATACTATTATCATATGTCCATTCAATCATCTCAATGGATAAAAAAGCTGATCCATTATCACATACTAGACAGACTGATATTCCAAACTTGGTACATGCATTTTATTCTAAAAAACTGATCACTTCTTCAATTATGCACTATTTTATGGCTACTACTTTAGTCCATATTATGCGGTAATCAATAGTAGTTAGAATGTATTTATGACCTTATGATGAATTAGGGTTGATTACCCCATAAAATCTAATCCCCACTAAGCAAAAGGTTTATCTACCATAACCAGTTGCAGTGGCATGGCTGCCTTAATATCTTTTATGCTAAAGACATGACACAAATGACACTACTTTACATGCTTATGGGCATCCTTTAAGAGTGTGGACTAGTAGTAACCAGCTCTAAGGATTTTATGAGTTGTCATTCTAGACAGATGTCTACTTCCTAGATTCTCATGAAAAGTGTTCATGATTTCAGTTGCTTCTTCTTTGGATACAAACCTCAAGTAAATGATTTCAAAAAAAATTATGTACAACACCCCATATTTAATCATGAAATGGGATACCTTGAGTCTTACATATATTCTTTGTTCCCTAGTCAACCTTTCAAGATAAGTGTCATTGATCAGTAGATGGACAATAAGATCATACCAATCATTGGATTGAAAACTTTGATATTCAACCTACATGACACTTAACACCTTAGGGTTAGTATTGGTAATCATTTAAATCAGACCTTGACACCTTAACAATTTTACAATCTTCATTTCAATGTCATATTCCTATAACATAGACATCCACTTACCTCTCCTTTTTCTTAGCTCATTTTGACTCAACATGAGATTTTTAGTAGGGTCTTATTCCTAGGAATGTAATGCCTAAATTTCTTCACTACCTTAATTAATTCACATGATTGTTTCTAAATTAAATAATAATTTAACTTAGTGTTTTTAAAGTTTTTACTCATGAAAGAAATTAGATGGTCACATCTATGAATTTTTTGAGTTAAAACTACATCAATAGTATGATCAAAAGTAAAGGAATAAAGGTATAAGTCTTTGGAGATGTCTAGGCTTATCAAGACTAGAGCTTATCCAATTATCTCCTTGATGTCCTTAGAATCATTCTTGGTTTCCTCATTGCAAGTGATATTGGCATTTTTCTTCAGCATAGCATTCAATGGTTTGACAATTTTTGCAAAGCCAAAAATAAACTTTCTTATAAAATTAATTTTGACAAAGAGTGACTTTAGTTATTTCCTATATTAGGAGGCTCTATTTTTGATATAGAATATACTCTATCTAGGTCAATAGATATTCCCTCATTAGTGATAACATGCCCTAATGTCTTTCCCTCGATAACACAAAAAATACTCTTCTTTGGGTTGAGACAGATCTCATACCTTATACATCTTTCAAGTACCTACTATAAATGCATGATGTGGTCCTCCCTATTTTTAGAAAAAATAGTCAGATCGTCCATGTATATAATAATGAATTTACCTAACAACCTTGGAAATCATGATCCATGGCCCTTTGGAATGTTTCCCATGTGTTTATCAGCCCAAATAGCATTCTTTTGTAAGTAAATGTGCCCCACTTGGTAGTAAAAGTAGTCTTCATCCTATCTTCTATATTCACCAGAACTTGGTTATACCCTAAAAAATTCATCAAGAAAGGACATCATGGCAGAATCAAAAACACTTTGTATAACTTTCTCTAGAGAAGGAAAAGGATAGTTGTCCTTTTTAGATAATTTATTTAGATTTCTAAAATTAATTCATAGTCTTATTTCATCATTTTATTTCCTAATTATCACCAAATTGGTAACCCATGTAGAGTGCCTAATTGGAAATACAATCTTGGCATCTAACAATTTTTTAAATTATTTAAAAATCATAGGTTATAAAACATAGTTGATAAAGGGTATGTAATTTAACAATTTTTTTATCTGAAAGGTTTGTAACTTTCTTTCTAGGGTATGGTATGAGTGATGACTCTTGGATCAAAAATATTCAATTCATCATAAGACCATGATATTATATCTTTATATTTTGTCAACAAGTCTTTGGCCTTTTCATTTTCAATGCTCATATATGTTGTCCCAATATTAACTAGCTAAGATTGATCTTGAGGTCCAGGATAAACTACCTTGTAATCCTTCCCACTCACCTTGGGTATTTAATATTTTTAGGTATTTTGTCCTAATCAAATAACCTTTCTAAGGAAATCATTACTTTCCATATTTTTTTGTTACTTAGTTGAATGACTTTGTTATCAAATATGCCATCTTCTTCAAGTGTATTCTCATTGGCCTCATCTATAACATGGGCCTCAAATTTTCTAGAGTTGGTCATGAAATCTAGGATTTGTTGGTCATCATTAAAACCTATAGATGGTTTATGTTATTTGGGACTGAAGGGCATAGAACCATCTTAATGCTAAAGTTTTGAGAGTCATGGTTTGACATAAGATTGGTTTTAACTGAGGCAAGCTCATAAAAAACATTATTTTCCTCCTTAGGGATGGAAATAATGTTGAAAGCATCAAAATAATCTAGTAAATCCCAAACTATGAACTTATATCTCTTGAGATATGATAAATTGCACTAGTATTTACTCCTCACCTAATTAACCACAGGTTCTAAGTCACCAAACCAAGAGTTCTTTAACCTTATGCTTAATGGAAAATTATAATCTTAGAATCAAAGTGTCATACTCTGGAATATTATTTTTGAAAGAAAACTAAAGTCTATAAGCATCTTTTAGCTCTTTTCCAATAGGATTGGTTAGAATAATTCCTACTCAAGATCTATACTTACACCTAGCACCATCAAAATATAATCACCACATTCTAGGAAAAGCATGAGAAGTCTTATAAATATGTACTTAAGAAGTCTAGAGAGTATAAACTCCTAATTCAAAATCCATCATGTTGATCTCATCAAAGTCTAGCATGTTAACCCTTTCATTCACAACATTATACTCAATGGTCATGTGTTTCATCTAAGGCTCTCTTTCCAATTTGATCTAATTTGGGACTCCTTTCCATGGTAGCCACAAATGCAAATAGTTAGTGGACACATATCCATTTAGGGACTTTGTCCATTCTCTCCTTAACAGTATCCCATAAGCATCAGGAATGTCCACCCCCTAGATGTCAATAAATTACTAGACCCTTGGCTCAGAGGTAAGTTCCATATGAACATTTGATAATTCCCTAATTACTTTGACTCTAGAATTATATAATTGAGTAACAAATCTATCATAATTAATAAGAATCAAGCCAATTTTTTGACAAATAACCACTAGCATAATTTTTGTAGATGAACTAAAATTTAATAAACAATTACATAAATTATTACTGAACATCTTGAAAGTAAGCTTAAAGGTGGAAACTATGTCTTATTTTTATACATAACAACATTAACATTGTTAGTTTTGAGTGGCCTACTAGGATTTTTAGATAAGGAATCCAAAAATAGGTCTATTTGATTAGTGATCTATGTCAACTCATGCAATGTGTTGGGTGAATATTTTGTTGTCAACTAATTGATGACAAAATGGGGATATCAGCCACAACATAAGGAGATTTACACCACGAGGAGTGTGGCTTTACCAGATCTAGACGAGGTAAATCTCTCCTCTCATCAAGGGGAGGTTCCCTATTAATACTTGCATGTTGGATATATATAATTAAGCAAAAAATAACACATGGGCGTGGTATAACAACATCTACCTCTCTTTTTTTAGAGGTAATGTATAAGGAACAAAAGAGAGAAAATCTTGGTCTATTGCTAACAACAGTCCTCTTCTTTTAGGAATGATATTAAACAAAAAATAAGAAATCACCTGAAGTAACAAAGTTCACAAGAACACTCACGCAAACACAAAGTATTCTGTAGCTTCTTCACCGATCCAGAACAAGTACAAATGTGGAGTAAAGTGAAGCACAAAGTCTTCACCTGAAACTACAAAAGATAACTGAATCTTAAAGATAAAAGCAACACAAAGTCTATCTTCTACCCTCTAGAAACGCCCTTAGATAAAATAAACACACCCACTTTGCTTATCAAATCAGATAAATAAGATATCACCAGGAAAAAGGACATAAGAACTATTTCCTAAATAACACATATAATTTCAACACAAAGTCTGAAATAACCTGCTTCTCATTCATTTAACAGAATATGATTTACAAATTTGAGCACAAAGTCTCAAAAGTTGCTTCAATTTTAGCAAAGTATTTGCTATTAATTTCTCCAAGATTTCTTTTTACAAATGAGGTCTCCACTATATATAGGGAGAAAATCCTCAAAAATAGAAAATAATAAAATATACAAAATATCTTGGTCAAAGATGACTCATCTTTGAATTTTAGATATTTTTCCGAACTTACATGTAATTACATATTACAAAATTGCATGCATTTTGCACAAAACAGAAATGCATAAGGATAGAAGAAGAGAGAAGGGGGGAGAGAGAGTCAATTCTTGCTACCAGACTTTTTGAGATGAGCATCATACATGGTGATTGATGCCTGAATTCATATGCTATCTGGTGCAACTACATTTTTGAAGATGACTCTCACTCTGATCAGCGCATCTTTCAATGTTGTGATGGCTTTAGAGTGGCCAGTTAACCTGAATTTCAAATTCTCCAAAGTTAACTGAGCATCAAGAATGCTATCCACCAAAGTCATTGAGAAAGATGCTTCTTCAAAATCTTTCCAGATCATCTCATTGAAATTCTAAATCATTTCCTCTGCTGGAAGGAACTGATGATCCTTGGAGGTCAAGTTACATGGCAGTTCTTCTAACTTGTTCAGCAGGCTCAGGTCACTCTTTTCACTAGCTTCCTTGAAAGTTTTGAGATCATCAATTAAGTCTTTAAGTACCTGGATCCTGAAGATCATTGACTCCTTGATCTCAACATAGGAGTCTTTGTTGGGGATGACACCGATAGATATCAGAGTACCCTTCTTGAGGTCTTTCATTCCCTTCCATCTGCCAAGATCTTTCTCTAAGCTGTTAATTTCCTGAGAAATAACGGAGACAAAATCGTCTACCTGAGCTTGCAACTTCTTCATTTTACCTATTCTTTCCACAACTTCTAACAGCAAAGAGACTCCCTGATTGTGCATTCTTTCAACATAGTCTTCCATGACTTTTCCCTTTAAATAGGTCTTTTCAGCTTTTTGAATGACTGGATCATCCACGGAAAAAGCCTCCAAAGTCGCTGCTTCAGGCAGAATAGTGAACCTTCTAATCACTATTGTTAACTGCTCTATTTTGGCTTCATAATAGTCCATCTCCTTATCTCTATCAAATTTTTGGACCATAATGTCCATTGCTAACTGAAGATTGCTCTTTGCACCTTCGTGAGTAACTTTGCCAAGTTCAACATGAGAGATGGAATAGCTGCTCATCTCAAAACCATCAAGGGTTGTGTCCTGAGGAGGCTTGGTGATGTCTAGAAATTTTTGCCCCTTTTCTTCGACCAACTTGGAGAGGATTTTTGGCCTCTTAGGAGCCTTTGCTTTTGCCGGCACTATCTTGCCAAAATCGAATTCATCTGGGGAGATGGCCATTTTCTTTTTTTTTGACGTGAAAGCAGATATCCAAGGTGGGAGAGAAGTACCTATTATAACAATAGTTGCCTCCACCGGTGTTACTGTAGCAACTTCCACACTACTGATGGTGACAGTAGTTGCAGTTGGAATAACCAGCAAAACTGTATCAATTACTGATTTTGGCTCAAGTGCAGGGCTCGATGGCAGGTCGAAAGATGGAGATGATAGACTCAGAATGGACCCAGAAGAGCAAGGGGAACCTACAGAGGGACCCTGAGGATCACCAAATACAACCCTAGAAAGAGAAGTGGATCCAGAAGAGGGAACATATATTGGGGAGATACGAGAAATGGGCACCATAGGAGATTGAGGGGGAGAAGGAGAGACGCTCTGTAGTGGCTGTGCTTGTCTCAGTGAGAGTGGAGACCCAACACCTGGTCATTTTGAAGGTTGATCCTGTGTTTCCATGGGCTGAGCTATCTGTGTCTCAGGGCTTTAACCTTTGGTTCCTTCAGCTATCATTTTAGGCCTTTGTGCAGTCTTAGGCTTCTTGGACACAAAAATTATCCTAGGCTTGTGAGGCCTAGAAGGAGAAGGAACATCACCTTTGTTTTTTGTTTGGTTTTCTACCTTCCTCTTCAATTTTGCTTGGTATTCAGCCTCTGATCCTATAATGAATTCTTTCAGGGTGATCCCTTTGGCTGCTAACCAATCATTGGTGTTAGCCAATATTGGTTCAAATCTTTTTCTCAGAGAGGTCAGTTCCTTTTGAGACCACTGAATTAGAGGGAGAGGGGAACCAACAACCTTTTTAGCCAGATACCTATTGTTTATAATGTTCCCATCATCAATTAAATCAGAAGGAATCTCTACAAGCCTGAGGTATTCTATCTGCTCCATCATCAGATGGCAATAGTCCATTTTCCTTATTTCGTCAGCCGTCCTCAGGTCCACCCAGATATCCTCAATCATGGGTTCGTGGAACTGAGTTTTTCTTCTGATCTTCTCTTTGACTCCCCTATAGTCAAATTTCTCCCGTCTCTTGAATGGTTTGATGGTAACCATCTACATTTCTATTTCCATAACCCTGGCTTTAGTTGATGTAGCAACTGAAAACCTACCAATCTAGATCAGAAACTTAAAATTGGGTCTCTTCAGTTCCATCTGTTTAGTATGCACGATAACTAGTTGTCGACACAATTTCATTAAAACTAATTTGTCTGAAGGGAACCTGGGGAGCATATAAGGGTAGCCTTGGTAAAAACCAACCCAAAGATAAAAAAAGTAGGGAACTGGAGGAACATACAGCCATAACCATTCACTATTGCCCAAGCCTCATCTGATATTCTCTTCTGCTCCAGCTGAGGATTGAAGAGACACAAAAATATGGTGAAGAATGCATTATTCACTCATCTGAAATGATGTGTTGACCCCTAAAGCATCAGCTTTGGATAATATGAGTAGACTGGGGTGGTCTTTCTATCTCCCTCTATTGTCAAACCTGGGAAAGATCACATTGTAGTGGCTATGTAGACCACGTACGAAGTCATGTAGAATTTGAAGGAGGCCTGTACCCTGGTCAGTTGTTCATGGATAGCGTTGCTGATCTGTTCCCCCCAAAAGATAGTTTGCTTACCTTGGAGGATGATCTTAATGAATGGATACATCCATTCATGGAACTGTGAAGAAGAAAGGAGGTCCCGTACTCTGCTGAGAAGGGTGATCAAGTCACCAACTTCTTCGACAAAATCGCTCCTAGGGAAGTTCTTTGGCCATCTGGAGAGGCCGGTCCTTGGGGTCTTTAGCCACTTATAGTTCATGACCTTCTTTTCCCTTTCGGGGTCTTTGTCATACTCCTTTTGTGCATTTGAGAAGTCAATTTGGGTTACTTTGGTGGCTGGAGGACATAAGAAAACTTTGTCGATAAAATTGGGGTCCAACTGAATTATCATGCTGCCGCTGGCGTCTGAGACCGATCTGGTCTCTTTATTGTAAAAACATGCACACTGGAGGACAAACTCCGCATGATGTGCTATTACCAGAAAGGCAGCCACCAGTTGGATGTTGCTCTCAACAATTCTTTCTATCCCAGTACTGGGATTTGTTGCCTTGGTTCACGCCAAGAATTTGGCCATGTCCACATGGCTGATCTCAGTATCTCGAATGTCATCGACATTCGAGGTGACTGATGTGGGTGAGAAGACACCTTGGTACTTGTATTTCATGCTTTTAACCTTTGATGGAGACGTTTCTATCATAGAGGACAATCTTGATTAGATGGGAGTAGATGTACAAGAGTTCGCTGAAGGTGCTGCAGCCATGATCACAGATGAGAGGAGAGTGAGCGAGAGAAGGAGAGTGCAATTTAAGTGACATGGGTTACTGGAGGTCACTTAAATAGGCCAAGCTTAACAAAGGAGTGAAAAATGAGGAAGAAAAAGCATGAAAGGGACAACTCAGAAATTTTTTTGGGAGTTAGCTGAAAATTAAGGAAAAATGCAAGGTCGGTAAAAATTGCTGCCCTTGCAAGAAGGAGAAGAAATAGCAGGGGCAGTGATTTTCACCACCCTTGCAGGAAGGAGAAGAAACATCAGGGGCAGTGATTTTTGCCACCCTTATAGGAAGGAAAATAAATAGCAGGGGTGGTGATTTTTGCCGCCCTTGCAGGAAGGATGTAGGGAAAAGGCAGGGGTGGCAAAAATCACTGGCCTTCTACTAAAGTTATAAAAATGTGCAGAGGTGGTGAAACTTTCTGCCCCTGCGCTTGACAGGAGGAAAACATGGAAGGGAGGTGTTTTTTTCTGCCTTTGCATGAAGGATGAAAAGACAACATGGGCGGCAAAAAATGCCACCCTCGCAAGGAGAAAAAACTGTGGGCAAGGAAAAGAGGAGCCCGCGATGAAGGAGGAAGGATGGGTGGAAGAAAATGGCTAAGGACGTGGGTGGCAAAATCCACCGCCCACGTGAGGTCCTGACAGAGAAACCACGGGTAGGAGGGAGAATAAAAAGAAAATAAAAAACAAAACAACTAAAAAAACTAAGCTAAAATAGAAAAAAAAATGAAATAAACTTAAAAATGAACCCTACCTGAGAAAATGCGCGTGTCACGAGGTTGGATCTGCGAGTTGGTGCTTTGAAACATCACTTGAGGTGCTCAGGTGCAAGAGGTAGGAGGAGAGGAGGAAGCAATGAGAAGAATGAGGCTTAAATCAGAATATATGGGGTGAAAAACCCACCTCAACCACCCACCGCGCACGGCCATTAATGCCTGCATGGAAATCGAGACATGCAAGGGCGGCATTTTTTGCCGCCCTTACATGTAGTTGGTTTATTTTGCAAGGGCGGTGATTTTTTCCACCCTTACAGGCTAGAGAGCAGGGGCGGAAAAATTTGCCACCCTTGCAGGAAACGTGCATTGGTGGCAAAAATTGCCACCCTTGCACAAAAACAAGGGAAATGCAGAGGCGGTGATTTTAGCCGCCCTTATAGGGGAAATAAAAAGAAACCATCTCTAGAAGGAGAAAAAGGGGAAGGGAAAACTTGGCTTGGATGAGATAGTAACCACCCCTCGTTTCAAGGCCAAGACGAAAATGAATTTTGAAATTCGTATCAAAAAATGAACTTAGAGAGACAAAAGACGAAACGAACAAGTTTCGTAGGAGTTTGTTTTCAAAAATGAGCTAAGCTAATTTTGGAAACAACAGCTAGCTCCTATTGGGGAACTTATGTTTAATCGAATTGATTAGTGGAAGTAGAATCCAGTCTCTAAGTGCCTTCATCCAAACCATTGGGCTACAGAGTTGAGCGAAAAATGGAAGAAAAATAGACAAAACATAAAAATTGTACATATTTTATAAACGAACTCATCTGAGCTTCAAGGATTGAAAAGCTTGAGATGCTGTCCACTGTGAGGTAGTGTAAATGGTGTTCCATCTTTATACTCCAGCAAGAAGCTGGCTTCACCACAAAGCTATTGAATGGTGAATGGGCCCCTCCACAGGGAATCAAATTTGCCATGCATCCCTTTTGGTTCTCGTCTCTTGTCCCATAACAAGCCCTAATCTCTGACTTGGAATCCACGCACTCTAGCCCTCTTATCAAAAAGTGATTTCACCCGGTCCTGATGCTCCTTGATTCGATCCACTACCATAACTCATTGTTCATTCAGCTCAGTTAGACACATGATTTGTTTTTCAACTGAGCTTTCAAAGGTTGAGTCTTCAATTGCTCTGGTTAACCTGAGCGCTGGTAGTTCAAGGGTTATGGGGATTTCTACATTTAGTCCATATAGGAGTTGAAAAGGTGACATACCTATAGCCCTTTTAGGTGTTATTCTGTTAGACCATAAAGCATCATACAAAGCTTTGTGCCATGTTCTTTGGTTGTCATCTACTAACTTCCTGATAATGGTGACCAGGTTCTTGTTACTCGATTTGCCTGTCCATTTCTCTAAGGGAAATAATCTGAAGTGTGAGATAAGGTGATCCCGTAACCAAAGAAAAATTGAGTAATTTCGTATGAGGAAAAACAAGCCACATTATCTGTTATAATTTTTAGTGGAACCCCAAACCTGGAGATGATATTTTCTTTGAGAAAGCTGCATACTACTTCAGATGTAGCATGCTTGGTTGGTATGGCCTCCACCCACTTAGTAAAATAATCTATCGTAGTGAGAACATAATCATGTCCAATACTTGAAGACAGGTTAACTGCACCAATGAAATCAATACCCCACTGCTGAAATGGTTCTTCGATCACAACCGGCTTTACAGGCAAAGTAGGAAGCTTAGGCTTTCCAACAAATTGCTGACATAGTTCACACCTACGCACCCATTTGTACGCATCTTGGAACAGTGTGGGCCAATAATATCTTGCTCGTAGAATTTTGTGTGCTATCACTAGTGCAAAAAAATGTCCTCCACAGGTTAGATTGTGAAAATATTTTAAGAGTCTTTCCTGTTGCACCTTATCAACATAGCGAAGAAATGCCCCATCTAGGTTTCTCTTGTATAGGCCGTTGTCCCATAGGACATAACCAACTGCTTTCAATTTAACATTCCATTTTTATTTATAAGAGAGATGAGCCAGACATTCACCATATGTTAGAAAGTGAGCAATGTCTGAATACCACTCATCCATGGTCATGACAAAGAGGACTGTAGGCACATCCTCGGTCTCTGCCTCATTTTCTATTTTATCCAGAATGTTATTGGTGATTAACTAGCAAAGACCCTTTCCCCACACTAGCTTGGTTGGTTTGAGGTCCAGATCAAACTCTTGAGTTCTGGCAATCCAGTTACCTCTCCTCGTACCAAACTCTTGCTGAGTCAAAATGGATTTTACTGTAGTGTCTGGTATGAGAACTTCCGTGTGAGAGTTCAGGATATAAAACCTGAAATGCTTAACTACTTTGACCACAACGTATGCATGGTTTTCCATAAGGGAGTATTTTAGCTCATGATCTTTGAGTGGACAACTCATGAATGAAATCGGAGATTCTACACATTCTGGATTTTGCTGGACTAGAATGGCCGATAGTGTATGCTCAGAAGCATAACTATATATTTTAAAACTCTTAGTGTAATCAGGACAAACCAAAACTGGTGCTTGGGCAATTGCTTCCTTAATATCTTTGAATGCTGATTTACCCTCAAGGGTCCACTTAAATGTAGTATTACCCTTCATCATGTTGATGATATGACGGATTTTTTTAGAAAACTCAAGAATAAACCTTCAGAGGAAATTCACCTTTCCAAAGAAGAGTGAACTGTGGTCTTGCTGGTAGGTAGAGTAAATTCTTGGATGGAATCGACTCTCTCTGAATCAATCCTAATACCTTCTCGGGAGATAATGTGTCTGAGAAGTTTTCCTTCAGTTACTCCAAAGACAAATTTCTTCAAGTTTAAAGAGATACCATTCTGACGACAGCGTTCCAGTATCCTTTGCAAATGGTAAACATGTTCAGAACGATGCTTTGAAAACATTGTCAAATCATCCAGGTATACGATAATGAATTTTCCCATTTCATCTTTGAAAGCAAGATCTATTGCCCTTTGAAATGTGGCGCCTGCATTTATCAGGCCAAAAGGCATTCTTCGGTAAGCAAATGTGCTCCAAGGTGTGGTGAACGTTGTCTTGTGTTGATCTTCCTTTCCAACTTCAACCTGGTTGTACCCTGAAAAACCGTCTAACATTGATAACATTTTAGAACCTGTTACCATCTGCAGGACCTAATCCATGATAGGAAGGGGGTAGTTATCTTTTAAAGACAACTAGTTCAAGTTCTTGAAATCCACACAGATTTGAATTTTGCCATTCTTCTTCCTGACGGGTACTATGTTGGCAATCCATGTTGAATGATGAATTGGAAAAATTATCTGGGCATCCAGCATTTTTTGTATCTCAGTTAAAATAGTGCCTGAGATTTTTGGATTGTATTGCCTAGATTTCTATTTGTACGGTATAGAGTTGGCTTTCAGAGGAATATCGTGACAGATGTCATTTGGCCTGAGTGATTTCAAATCATCGTAGGAATAGGCCAATACATCCATATACTGGTGAAGTAGACTAGCAAGCTCAAATCTTTCCTTGGGAGTGCAGCATTTCCCAATGTTTACCATTTTAGGATCGTACTTGGTTCCCAAATTTACCTGATCAAAGTCTTGAGAGGACTGTGAATCCGTGCGCTGTTGCTTAATAAACCTATCATGGTTATCAAACAATTTCTCTAAGGACACCAAGCCCTTTGGAATTTTATTCCCTTTAAGTTGTAGGAAGTCCTCACCTGCATCCGTATTGGTCTCAGGGGCCGCTTCACACTCACGGGGTTCACTTCCTTCAAAATGCAATTGTTTGAAACTATCTTTTTGCTCTAAGAAGGCGATGATTTGATCATCATTGTTAAATACCTACTGTGGCTGGCATTATCTGGTACACTTGGCTAAAAAACTAGCTCAATAGTGTACCTATCTCCTTTAAAATCTGGGTGAGGGACTAAAAGGGTGGCAGAAATAGCCAATGCATCTGCTCGGTTATTAAATTCCCTTGGAATGACAAAGATATTGAAAGCGTCAAAATTTTCAATCTAATCCTAGACCAGGGTGTGATAGTGGTGCAACCTTTCATTTTTCATCTGGTAGAGGTTCCTCACTTGGTAGACTATCAACTTAGCATCCCTTTTAGCATGAAGTTGTCTAATACCCTTCTCCCTGGCAGCCTGTAGTCTGAGCAACAGGGATTCATACTCGGCTGTGTTGTTGGTATTACTGAACTACAATTTGTAGGACAAAGGAAAAATATCTCCCTGAAGAGCTACCAACACAACCCCAGCTCCTAAACTAGTAGAAGAATAACTACCATCAAACTCTAAGGTCCATATCTCGTTAGCCATTACTTTTCCTTCAAAAATTTTCCCACTTCGAGGAAGAGGTTGTTCCATGTGTTCATTTTGCTTTGGCATTTTTTTAGCTATATCGGCTGAACACAATCTCAAGTTATCACTTGAAGAAGTTTCATTAGACATCTCACGAGTTCCGTCCGTAGATAGGAAGTAATTGCCCATGCCCGAGGACTCAAATAAAATTTGAGCTTCTGGTGCCGATGATTGTGTAACTACATACCTTGCTTCTTTTTCAGGAACTAACTTCTTCATGATGCCTTGAACTAGAATCCTTGCTTCGGATAAGTCCATACTTAGCTCACCTCCAACATCCTTGCAGAAATTCTGCCCAAGCAGGATGCCATAAGAAGCTGGCACATCGGCCACTAAAACTGTCATTTTTATCCGCTTTTCTGGAAAATCTGCAAAGGCATATTGAGCATCTTTTATCTGACCCAGGAGAGGGACTTGCTTATTTTCCATGGAAAAATACCACCCAAAAGTTTTGGTCAAGGTCAGGCCGAGGGAATCCGCCACCTTCGCGGGCATGACATTGTCTGAAGCTCCAGAATCTATAATACAATTACTCTGTTTATAACCATTTATAAGTAGGGAAACATAGAAAGGTTTTATTTTCCCAGGAGCGATAAGAGGAGTCACAATCAGATTGTTTTGGGCTGGTTTGTCTTTAGGGAGATCAGGAACAACTTTCAAAGAGTCTTGTCCTACAGGGACAACTTTATTTTTTACATACTCTGCTAACCTATCAAACTATTTTGGGTTAGCTCTTAAATATTTGACTTCTATCATTTGAATTTTAGTCTTTCTAGGATGGTCAATTATATCAAATAATTGGAAAGAACTTGCGATAGAGGAAGAAAGTCCATCATCAGGGGTTTTAACGGGCATGGCATCAGTCTGAGTAGCAGAAATGGAGGATATCAGGTGATTGGGAGTACTCATTTTTTTATGGATTACCTAATCTTTTGATTGCAGAGGTAATGGAGTCCCGCGTTTGGCAATAGAAACTGCTAGCCAAGGCTCTTCATCTGCCTTTTTTTTGTTAGTTTGTGAAGCCAACTAATTTTGAGATCTGGTAAAAATATCGTAAGCTCCCTTTGAATCTTCCCCTTTACTCCCAGCTTCATCCTGGTAATCCAGGAAACCAATATTGGAGTCGCTAGCTAATTCCTCTTCCTATTCATCAAAGAGGTCAACATTTTCTTGTTGGTCCAGCTGTGGTTGAAAAGAGTTGTCATGCTTAGCTTCTAGGTATCTGACTGCTGAATTGGCAGGTGCTGCTTCAATGGCTAACCTCCCTGGAGTAGGAGATAGGCGATTGGATTGCCCTTGGTTTTGGGTTGCATTACCCTAATATTGTTGATTCTATAATGATCTCCTAGGTGCATCTCGATAAGTAGGAGCAGATGTACCTTGGGCTATTTGTCTTTTCAAAGCTATCAGTTTATTCGTTAATTTTTGCACCATAGGGTTTGTAGTGCCCATGGAAGAGCAGATGAAGGGAATTTATTTTTACTAGGATCTTTCCTAATCTTACCTGCCAAGATAAGATCATATTCAATCACGGTAGCTAAACCTTGAGCCAAAGCTAGGTCCATAGGGCCAGCTCGTCTCAACAGAAACTTACTTCAGGAAGCTGTGAGTTGATGAAAAAGCATTTGAGATTTTCTGATGTGGGCTGAGCCACAGTCAGAATTCAGTTCCTCAACTTGTTGAATTTAGCTATGAAATCCCTCATGGGTTCTTGGGATTCTTTCCTCAATTGTGTCAGCTGTACCAACAAAGCATGCGCATCCTCAGCGGGTTTAAATCTAGCTTCAAATTTGGACTTGAGCGTATCCCAGCTTGTCACTGATCTAGCGTGCAGGTGATAAAACCAATCTGTTTCCATAAAGAGTCTTACTGATACATCTTCAAATTTGACCCCAATTACACCACATGCTATGGAAAAAGCGGTAATATGCTCATCGGGATGAACCTTTCCATCTCCAAAAAACTTAGAAATTTTTTTCCTAAAACTACGAGGCAGTTCGTGCAGAGGTGGGGTTAAGTTAAGGGGGCTAAAGGAATTACCCCACGATCCTTGAGCCATTATGATAGGAGGATTAAATGGTGGGATAACAAACCTTGGTGGAGTGTTTATAGGTAGGCGGCGATTAACAGCGGGAAAAGAAGTTCTACCTTGTGTTGGTGACCTGACAAGGTTAGAAGGAAAAATCCTAGACCATTGAAGAGAGGCTGATGAAGAAAACAGATCAAAATTACTCTATTACACCAACTCAAACATAGGATCAAAAACACTCTTAGATCTCTAACTTCTTGTGTAGCGTGGGGTTGCCAGATTTTCAAAATGAAAATAGAATCGAAACTACTTCAAGTTGAAGTTTGAGGCTTCAAAATGCACGTTCTTCCCAGCGGCTCTGGTTTTACAAACCAGATAATGTAATGAAGATGGAGGGAAGTGGTAAGGCTATAATGATAATGGGTAAGATATATAATGGAGTCACCGGAATAATGTAATGGATAAGGATAGGGACTATTTCAATCTGAAACTTGAGGTTTCAGACTGCACATTCGTTCCCCAACGGAGTCACCAAATACTGTTGGGAAAATATTTTACCGTCAACTAATTGATGACAAAATGGGGATATAAGCCACAACATAAGGAGATTTACACCATGAGGAGTGTGGCTTTACCAGATCTAGATGAGGTAAATCTCTCCTCTCATCAAGGGGAGGTTCCCTATTAATACTTGTGTGCCAGATATATATAATTAAGCAGAAAATAACACATAGGGGTGGTATAACAGCATCTACCTCTCTTTTTTAAGAGGTAATGTATAAGGAACAAAAGAGGGAAAATTTTGGTATATTGCTAACAATAGTCCTCTTCTTTCAGGAATGATATTAAATAGAAAACAAGAAATCACCTGTAGTAACAAAGTTCACAAGAACACTCGCGCAAGCACAAAGTCTTCCGTAGCTTCTTCACCGATCCAGAACAAGTACAAACATAGAGTAAAGTGAAGCACAAAGTCTTCACCTAAAACTACAAAATATAACTGAATCTTAAAGATAAAAACAACACAAAGTCTATCTTCTACCCTCTAGAAACGCCCTTAGATAAAATAAACACACCCACTTTGCTTATCAAATCAGATAAATAGGATATCACCAGGAAAAAGGACATAAGAACTATTTCCTAAATAACACAGATAATTTCAACACAAAGTTTTAAATAACCTACTTCTCATTCATTTAACAGAATATGATTTACAAATTTGAGCACAAAGTCTCAAAAGTTGCTTTAATTTCAGCAGAGTATTTTCTATTAATTTCTCCAAGATTTTCTTTTACAAATGAGGTCTCCACTATATATAGGGAGAAAATCCTCAAAAACAAAAAATAATAAAATATGCAAAATATCTTGGTCAAATATGACTCATCTTTGACTTTTAGATATTTTTTTGAACTTACATCTAATTACATATTACAAAATTGCATGCATTATGCACAAAACAGAAATGCATAAGGATAGAAGAAGAGAGAAGGGGAGAGAGAGAGTCAATTCTTGCTGCCAGACTTTTTCAGATGAGCATCATACATGATGATTGATACCTGAATTCCTATGCTATCTGGTGCAACTACATTTTTGAAGATGACTCTCGCTCTGATCAGCACATCTTTCAATGTTGTGATGGCTTTAGAGTGGCCAGTTAACCTGGATTTCAAATTCTCCAAAGTTAACTGAGCATCCAAAATGATTTCCACCAAAGTCATTGAGAAAGATGCTTCTTCAAAATCTTTTCGGATCATCTCTTTGAAATTTTGAATCATTTCCTCTGCCAAAAGGAACTGATGATCCTTGGAGGTCAAGTTACATGGCAGTTCTTCTAACTTGCTCAACAGGCTCAGGGCACTCTTTTCACTAGCTTCCTTGAAAGTTTTGAGATCATCAATTAAGTCTTTGAGTACCTGGATCCTGAAGACCATTGACTCTTTGATCTCAACATAGGAGTCTTTGTTGGGGATTACATCGATATATATCAGAGTACCCTTCTTGAGATCTTTCATTCCCTTCCATCTGCCAAGATTTTTCTCTAAGCTGTTAATTTCTTGAGAAATAAGGGAGACAAAATCATCTACCTGAGCCTACAACTTCTTCATTTTACCTATAGTTTCCACAACTTCTGACAGTAAAGAGACTCCCTGATTGTGCATTCTTTCAACATAGTCTTCCATGACTTTTCCCTTTAAATAGGTCTTTTCAGCTTTTTGAATGACTAGATCATCCACGAAAAAAGCCTCCGAAGTTGCTGCTTCAGGTGGAATAGTGAACCTTCTGATCAATACTGTTAACTACTCTATTTTGGCTTTATAATAGTCCATCTCCTCTCTGTCAAATTTTTTGACCATAATGTCCATTGCTGACTGAAGATCGCTCTACGTACCTTCGTGAGTAAATTTGCCAAGTTCAACACGAGAGATGGAATAGCTGCTCATCTCAAAACCCTCAAGGGTTGCATCCTGAGGAGGCTTGGTGATGTCTAGAATTTTTTTCCCCTTTTCTTTGACCAACTTGGAGAGGATTTGTGGCCTCTTAGGAGCCTTTGCTTTTTTTGGCACTATCTTGCCAAAATCAAATTCATCCAAGGAGATGGCCATTTTCTTTCTTTTTGGCTTGAAAGCAGATATCCAAAGCGGAAGAGAAGTACCTATTGTAACAATAGTTGCCTCTGCCAGTGTTACTATAGCAGCTTCCACACTACTGGTGGCGATAGTAGTTGCAGTTGGAGTAACCGGTGAAACTATATCAATTACTGATTCTGGCTCAAGTGTAGGGCTCGGTGGCAAGTTGAAAGATGGAGATGATAGACTCAAAATAGACCCAGAAGAGTGAGGGGAACCTATGGAGGGACCCTGAGGATCACCAAATACAACCCTAGAAGGAGAAGCGGCTCTGAAAGAGGGAACACTAATTAGGGAGATAGGAGAAATGGGCACCATAGGAGATTGAGGGGAAGAAGGAGAGACACTCTATAGTGGTTGTGCTTATCTCGGTGAGAGTGGAGACCCAACACCTGGTCATTCTGAAGGTTGATCTTGTGTTTCCATGGGCTGAGCTATCTGTGTCTCAAGGCTTTAACCTTTGGTTCCTTTAGCTATTATTTCAGGCCCTTGTGTAGTCTTAGGCTTCTTGGACACAAAAATGATCCTAGGCTTGTGAGGCCTAGAAGGAGAAGGAATGTCACCTTTGTTTTTTGTTTAGTTTTCTACCTTCTTCTTCAATTCTACTTGGTATTCAACCTCTGATCCTGTAATGAATTCTTTTAGGGTGATCCCTTTAGCTACTAACCAATTATTGGTGTTAGCCAATATTGGTTCAAATCTTTTTCTCAGAGAGGTCAGTTCCTTCTGAGACCACTGAATTGGAGGGAGAGGGGAACCAGCAACCTTTTTTGCCAGATACCTATTGTTTATGATGTTACCATCATCGATTAAACTGGAAGGGATCTCTACAAGCCCGAGGTATTCTATCTACTCTAGCGTCAGACGGCAATAGTCCATTTTTCTTATTTCATCAGCCGTCCTTAGGTCCACCCAGATATCCTCAATCATGGGTTCGTGGAACTGAGTTTTTATTCTGATCTTCTCTTTAACTCCCCTGTAGTCAAATTTATCCCATCTCTTGAATGGTTTGATGGTAACCATCTGCATTTCTATTTCACTGACCCTGCCTTTGGTTGATGTAGCAACTGAAAACCTGCCAATTTGGATCAAAAACTTAAAATCGGGTCTCTTCAGTTCCATCTGTTTAGTATGCACAATAACTAGTTATCGGCACAATTCCATTAAAACTAATTTGTCTGAAGGGAACCTGGGGAGCATATAAGGATAGCCTTGTTAAAAACCAACCCAAAGATAATAAAAAGTATGGAACTAGAGGAACATACAGCCATAACCGTTCACTATCGCCCAGGCCTCGTCTGATATTGTCTTCTGCTCCAGCTAAGGATCAAAGAGACACAAAAATACGGTGAAGAATGCATCATTCACTCATCTTAAATGATGTGTTGACCCTTAAAGCATCAGTTATGGATAATATGAGTAGACCAGGGTGGTCTTTCTATCTCCCTTTGCTGTCAAACTTGGGAAAGATCGCATTGCAGCAGCTATGTAGACCAGGTACGAAGTCATGTAGAATTTGAAGGAGGTCTATACCCTGGTTAGTTATTCATGGATAGCATTGCTGATCTGTTCCCCCCAAAAGATAGTTTTCTTACCTTGGAGGATGATCTTAATGAATGGATACATCCATTCATGGAACTGTGAAGAAGACGGGAGGCCCCGTACTCTGCTAAGAAGGGTGATCAAGTCACCAACTTTTTTGACAAAATCGCTCCTAGGGAAGTTCTTTGGCCATCTGGAGAGGCCGGTCCTGGGGATCTTTAGCCACTTATAGTTCATGACCTTCTTTTCCCTTTTGGGGTCTTTGTCATACTCCTTTTGTGCATTTGTGAAGTCAATTTGGGTTACTTCAGTGGCTGGAGGACACAAGAAAACTTTGTCAATAAAATCGAGGTCCAACTGAATTATCATGCCACCACTGGCGTCTCAGACTGATCTGGTCTCTTTGTTGTAAAAATGTGTGCACTGGAGGACAAACTCTGCATGATGTGCTACTACCGAAAAGGCAGCCACCAGGTGGATATTTCTCTCAACAATTCTTTTTATCCCAGTACTGGGATTTGTTGCCTTGGTTCACGCCAAGAATTCGGCCATGTACACATGGCCTATCTTGGTATCTCGAATGTCATCAACATTTGAGGTGACTGATTTGGGTGGGAAGACGCACTGGTACTTATATTTCATGTTTTTCACCTTTGATGGAGATGCTTTCGTCAACAATCTTGATTGGATGGGAGTAGATGTACAGGAGTTCACTGAAGGTGCTACAGCCATGATCACAGATGAGAGGAGAGTGAGCGAGAGAAGGAGAGCACAATTTAAGTGACATGGGTTATTGGAGGTCACTTAAATAGGCTAGGATTAACAAAGGAGCAAAAAATGAGGAAGAAAAAGCATGAAAGGGACAACTCAGAAAAAATTCTGAGAGTTAGCTGAAAATTAAGGAAAAATGCAGGGGTGGCAAAAATCACCG
The DNA here is from genome assembly GCA_037957365.1 of Torreya grandis. NCBI lineage: Eukaryota > Viridiplantae > Streptophyta > Pinopsida > Cupressales > Taxaceae > Torreya > Torreya grandis. The sequence continues at coordinate 1,781,015 of JARHVA010002685.1, forward strand.
CCCTTGCAGGAAGGAGAAAAAATAGCAGGGGCGGTGATTTTTGCCACCCTTGCAGGAAGGAGAAGAAATAGCAGGGGCGGTGATTTTTGTTGCCCTTGAAGGAAGGAGAAGAAACAGCAGGGGTGGCAATTTTCGCCGCCCTTACAGGAAGGATGCAGGGAAAAGGCAGGGGCGGCAAAAATCATCAACCTTGCACTAAATTTGTAAAAATGTGCAGAGGCAGTGAAAATTGCTGCCCCTGTGCTTGACAGGAGGAAAATGTGGAAGGGTAGTGTTTTTCACCACCTTTGCACGAAGGATGAAAAGATAACATGGGTGGCAAAAAATGCCGCCCTCACAAGGAGAGAAAATTGTGGGCAGGGGAAAGAGGAGCCCGCGATGAAGGAGGAAGGATGGACAGAAGAAAACGGCTAAGGATGCGGGTGGCAAAATCTACCGCCCACGTGAGGTCCTGGGAAAAAAATTGTGGGTAGGAGGGAGAAGAAAAAGAAAATAAAAAACAAAGCAACTAAAGAAACTAAGCTAAAATAGAAAAAAAATAGGAAATAAACTTAAAAACGAACCCTACCTGAGAAAATGCACGTGTCACGAGGTTGGATCCATGAGTTGGTGCTTCGAAACGTTAGTTGAGGTGCTTAGGTACAAGAGGTAGGAGGAGAGGAGGAAGCAATGAGAAGAATGAGGCTTAAATCAGAATATATGGGGTGAAAAACCCACCTCAACCACCCGTCGCGTGCAGCCATTAATGCCTGCACAGAAATTGAGACGTGCAAGGGCAGCATTTTTCACCACCCTTGCATGTAGTCAGTTTATTTTGCAAGGGCGGTGATTTTCACTACACTTTCAGGCCAGAGAGCAGGGGTGGCAAAATTTGCTGCCCTTGCAGGAAACGTGCATTGGTGGCGAAAATTGCCGGCCTTGCACAAAAACAAGGGAAATGCAGAGGCGGTGATTTTAGCCGCCCTTCCAGGGGAAACAAAAAGAAACCATCTCTGGAAGGAGAAAAAGGGGAAGGGAAAACTTATCTTGGATGAGATAGTAACCACCCCTCGTTCTTAGACCAAGACGAAAATGAATTTTGAAATTCGTATCGAAAAATAAACTTAGAGAGACAAAAGACGAAACGGATAAGTTTCATAGGGGGTTGTTTTCAAAAATGAGCTAAGCTGATTTTGGAAACAACACAATGTAATGTTATCCTTAATTTTATTCATTTCTTCCACAATATTATACCCAATCCTATTGGAAGAATTAGATGCATCAGTACAATGTTTACAAGTAATTCCCTTTAGAGGCTCTAGGTTATTATCTAAGGTAGTATCCAAAGGAATGACAAATTTATTTGGAGGTGTTGAATTAGTTATGGACTACTTATGCTCCTTATTCTTTAGAGGGTAATTTTTCTTTATAAACTACTAAAAAACATTTCTTTAGGAATATCATCAGGTTCATTATCTTCTTATAAAGGGAAGTCAAACATCTCCACCATGAAGGCTTGGTCAATAGATTTAGATCCTAATGTACCTACACCATTATATTTATTAAGAACACTTCAAATGTATCCAACTCTTATTGAAAGGATTCAAAATATTTACATAATTCAATGCAATCTATCTCACCATGTCTAAAAGTGCAATGTACTCTACAATAATCAAATAAAGTAATATAAATAAGATTTATATCCATTTTTTTCTTATTAGTAGATGAATCATTGTTCTTATTGTTGTTGTAGATAAAATTATGAAATATGTTAATGGTCCTATTAAACCTTTAGAAAAAAAATTTCCTACTCGAGCTCTCTCTAGTATTACTAACTTGATTTTGTAGTTGAATAAAATTAGTGCTTAACTTTTGGGCCATCTTTAAAATAGAGTCATTTTCATTTTTAGGTGCTTCAGAATTATGAACCTAATTTTTATTAGTACTATTTATTGGTACCAAGGCCTTTTGGTCACTAGGGTTAAATCCATTTGTGGTAGTGTTTAATAATCCCATGTTTTGGGTAGGATGAACCTGACTTATGGGTAATTGGTTTAAAGTTGGGATTTGGTTCAAAGTAGGTATGTTATAATTGTTATTGGGGAAGACATTCAAGGTATAAAAATGTGAGTTGATGTTGGGAATAGACTAAGCCATCTAACCTTGGTGCTAAATATGGTAATTAATAGTCATAGTCTCAACATAAGTTAAAGTTAATATGTTCATGTGTCCAACATCTTCTCTCTTTATAAATACAAAAGTCATAAGATCTAAATATTTCCAAGACTAAAACCTCTTCTGGTCTATAAGCAACTATAGACCTACTAAACATCTTTTAGAACCTAGCATTGGAATCTCTTAATGGTTAATTTACATCCCTTTTTACTATGGTGAATCATTGGTATAGGACATATGGACTGATAATTTTACCAAAATGATCAATGAAGACATTGTTAAAATCAACCCAATTGGTAATGTAATTTTCAAGGATATTTATAAACCATTTGTATGTAACATATTTAAAGTGAAATTAAATAGTCTACATGATACATCTTCATGAGTGACATTTAAAAATATCAAAGTAGCTTTGAATGACTTAATATGCTCCTCAACCATTATAGTGCTATTACAACTAGATATTAACAAATATTTCTCAAAGTTATGGGGAAGGTCATGTACCACACCTAACACATTGATCAAAGATCCACCCAGCCAATCCATACCTTGATAGGGATTGAATACATGAGCACCTTAAACTGGTGAAGTTGGTAAAGACTTTGAAATCCTACACTTACCTTTGTCCCACCTAGCTCTTCTGTGGACTTCTAATTCAAGTATAGGTTCCCTAGTCTCTAAACATGATATTGTTTTGATTCTTGGTAATTCCAACTTGAGAATCTTGAATCTTGGTTGAAATACAATGCATCAATCCTATCTTTGTAGAGAAAAATGATTATAAATGCACATTAAGCAAATTTTGCAAAGATTCATATAAAAGATGACAAAGGATGGAAATATTTAATCAAGTCAGCTCAAAGATAGCTCAAAGATGTATCCAAATACTTAATTAAGATCAATTTTACACATTTTAAGATGAGATGAACTCAATTGAGCAAAGGATATAAGAATATTTGATCAAAATAGCTATTACTAACCTCAAACCTATTGAGTTCACAATTCTAAAGCTATCTTTACCACAATTACACATATTTATTCAAAGAATTTCAATATTTTTCTAAATATGCACAAAGACTAGTCTAAAACCATGAATATCACCAACCTTTACATGATTATTCTAAATGAAACATAAAAATGCAAAGATTAAAGTGATATTTAAACAAAATTCACAAAAGGCAACAAAGATACTACAAATCTACAAAGAATTTGGTCAGAGCCCTCCTTATAGCACCATTGAAGCTCCACTTGTTGATGCCTTTATGTGTATCATATGTGCTCTGAATGTTTAAATAAAACTTTTCATTTTAGAATTTAAATAATTCAATGCATGAGTTTTAGGTTATGATAATCTTGTTATCCCTTGGTGAAATATAAGCAAAGCAAGTGGATTGTTTCACAATATTTATAAATTTTGGTGTTGGGAGCCACCTTGGTCAACTAAATATATTTATAAAAAATGAATTAATCTATGTTTATATTAGTGAATTATTATCAAAATCTAATCTAATAGCTAATCTAGATGAATATTTACAATATAAATTAAGCTAAATTGATCTAGTTTAAAATAAGTAAAAGGGAAGGGTAAAGTAGAGAAGAAAGATATTGTTGATATTTATCTCAGACATCATGACAAAGCTCAAATGTCCTCCAAGCATGCACTTAAAACCAATGTATGATATGAAATATCTTAAGCTCAAATCTTACTAAACATCAAGTGAACATCTAAGGAATATGATAAATGATGTAAATAAGAACTAAGCTTACTTTAAAGGTTTAATCCTATAAGTAGATAGCTAGTACACATCTACAAATGTAGAGAAAATAAAATCAAGAAAATTAAGAAACCTTTAGTTAACCTAACATTGGCACAAGTTAATAATTTTTTAGTCAAAGGTACACACCAATAATTTACAAGAACTATTCAAATCTAAAATTAAAAATAGATAATCGAGAGAGAAACCATATAAAAAATGACACAAACAAAATGAAAAAATATTTTTAGAATTCCCTATTTGCATTAGTTGCTCAAAACTTTACACAAGTTTTGGCTCAAAAACTCCATCCTCTTTACAATAGAGAATAATCCTTTTAAAGAATACAAGTATGTCGATCAGTCATATCTATTTACAAGTGTAAAAGTGTAAGGATAGCTTTCCTTTTTAAATTTTTTTAAGAATACACCAGACTTCTCCAAATGAATTAACCTATAGGAAATGTGCTTCCAAGCTACATGTGCCTTTATAAAAGAATATTCTATTTTCAAAATTTTACAAAGTTTATACAAAACAAAATATTCCTAACTTTGAGGACCCTATGTTGATGTAGTCCCTTATCTTTCCTATAGGATCTTTAATCTGTAATGTTTTTTGTTGATGAACTATAAGTCCACAACTGGCCTCATGAAGAGCTCTTTATTTTAGATCTCTAGGTCCACGAGTTATTTGTCAAACTTCTCCATATCTTGTTTGATGCCCCTTGCATCTCCCATCTTTTATTCCAATGATAAGAGTAGGTCCATGATTCTCTTATTTTCATCCCCTATTTTGCCTTGCCCTTGGCTTTTCACTTCTTGCATAAATTGAGTATTTCTAATCTTGAACTCCTCATTTGTAATAAGGCCCAAAGAAATAAATGAGGTGGGATCTTTAATCAAAATATCCAAGATGTACACAATATTGTCCTCTTGTTGTTTGAAGTCCCTAGAAAAGTCCTTCATTTACTTGGACCAATTTTTTAAGGCACTAATCTTGTCTAATAATATGGCCATAGCCATGTTTAGGTGTGTTAGCTTGATTATCCTAAATTTTAGAACTTGAGTTTTAGTCAAGTCATTAATCAAGTCTTTCACCTGATAACTTGTAGCTTGATATTGGCTAACTTGGCTTGTAGCCCTATTACTTTGTCTACTCATAGTATGTTGTTTGGATCTATCTGCTTTGAAAAAAATGAGAAAATCAATGGTGTCTTCAAACTTCTTGAACCAGTCCTCATGGATTAATAAGATGGCTTGTTCCTTCAAATTATTATTCTTCTATAACATGCCTTTGATGGTATCCTGTAACTGAGATGATTATGCTTGAGCCAATTGAAGCACATTTTCCTTAAAGATGCAGTCTTCACCTAGTCTCTACCCTTCAATAAGAGTCAAGCCAACAAATGGTTCCATTTTTTGAACAATGAATTCTTATCTTCCAACCAAGGCTTTCTTTTATGTGACTCTTTGCAATCCATCTATTTTTGTGTCAAAATTATTTCCAAATAATGATTGAGTTATTTTTGGATGATTTGGGGTTTCCACTTATATGCCTAAATTTCTAAGATCATCCATTTGTCTCTCCTTATCTTGTTTCTACATTGCCACAATCTAGGGATTGAATTCATCAAGGATAGTGATGTTGACTAATTTAGTAATGGCCCATGAATGGTGTAGAGTAAGAACTTTATATAACTTACCATATATGAAATACTCTAGAATTGAAGGGCCATGAATTGGGTTATCTTCATTAAAAAGATTGACCTTATTTATGGAATGGGTGAACATCACCTTGGGTATATTTCTCTTCATTGAAACCAAATTTAGCTTAGCCTTTCTCTTTGGAGTACTAATTAGGACTAAAACCAAATATAATTCCTTCCCCTTATCTTTCTCCTCAGCCTGGGGTTTAGGTTTTTCCATCTGTGTTTCTTTAGATCAAGACTAGTTTTCATCTAATTGATAGGATTTATACAACATTTTTAGATCATCCTCCACTATTTCCTTAGGATTCAGTGTTATTATATCAATCTCCTCAATTCAGGTTCTTGGTTCTTTAGGATGTGTTGAAGATGATTCTACCTCATATGGCCTTCTTTCCTTAGGCCTCTATTCAAATTATATTCCCAGATCTTGTGTTTTTATTTATGGTTGTGTTGAAGGCCTAGAAGATGGACTTGGTAACAAATGGTACTATGTGGGTCCCATATACCATATGTCATCACTTGGTTTCTATTCTCTTAAAAATCTAGAATTTGGCTTAATGCTATATTTCTTTAATCTTGTCAATACTTTAGTGAATGAATAAGCTCTAGTGTACATGTAGTCATAAGGACTAGGTTTGTGCTCATTAGTTATAATGATTCCTTTTGAATTCAAATGTTTCATAACTTTATCATTGGGGCCCCACTATCTCAATGCATCATGATAGAATTTGAAAGACCTCCTATGCCTAGAAAAAGCTTCCACATTGTCCCATTATTGAAACATAGTCCAACCAATGGTTAAGGGGAAGGTGTGGAGTAAGACTTGCTCTTCATTATAAAGAAACCATCTATAAAATTTCATATCTATAATACAACTTCTTGATTATATAACTTGTTTGGTACATGGACTGGTAGCCTAAGTGGGGTGTACTAGGTCCCTTCAGTCTTGATTACAATGCAATCTAGATATAACCAAATGTCTCCAATAGATTTAAAATATTTCTTAATTAGAGGGTTGATCATCATGGGGGTCCCTATGATAGCCTCAACCAAGGCTAGATAGACATAATCACATATTAATTTCATATGGTCCCTGTACTTGAATATATATAATTTTAAGTAGTATTGGGAGACTATTTATTTTTCATTAGGTGACCATTATTTAATGTTAGGAAATTTGGTAGTAGCTATCAAGGTATCTAGTAGATATGACATCATATTAAACTAACCCTTGGTCCTCTTTTTAATTCCAAAGAACTACCTACACAAACAAGTGATAATGACTTCATTAAGGGGAGGGGTTTTCTCTCTTTCAACCATAAAATAATCCAAAGGTACCTAGATTTTATCCACATAAGTGGTGGTCAGATTCCCACATAACCTATTCATCAAGGTCATAATCATCCTAATCCCAAGCCTAAATTTGTTGATTAGGATATTTCCTAAGGTCATAAATTACTTGGTTCCTAGAATATAGTTAGGGAGCTAGGGTGGTTTTCAAATTACTCTTTTTATCCCACTCATTGATTTAATTCATGTCTAATTGAGGCTTTGGCAAATTATAGTAGTTTTTAAATTCTATAGGATAAATATATGCAGCTTTCCTAAAGCTACATTAATGGACTAACATGCCCTAATCAATATTATAATCTTTACAAATATGATAAATGACATCAATATAATGTAGTACTTCTATTTTTGATGCAACATGATACAAACATGTCATCTAAATGGAGACTAGGTCATAGTACCTCCTTTTTACTAAAACATTCCTTTCATCCTCCCTCATGATGGTTGATAGCTCTTCAATGGTCTAAAAAAGGTTAGACCAATGGTTATCTCCCATGTTTAAAGCTATTACATTGATTTCTATGTCTTTAAATATTCTCACCTTTGCATCTAAGGTCAAATATAGCTTTGTGTCATCCCTATGTTGTTTTTGGGCCACCATGATTGTGAATTCTTTTAAGCTCACTAATGGTCTATAGTTCACCTCTAGATTAATTTGTGCTTACTCAAATCATAATTTGGCTATCTCAAGCTCAACTATGGTAAATTTGAGATTGAATTAGGGATTTTATAGATGCTAGGTATTTTTTGTAGGTCTTTTCCATGCTTCAATGGTGAGTTCTACTTGCATTTAAGTGAGTTTTGTGACTTATGTTTCTTTTCAATCCTCATATTTATACCTTTGCATTTTTGATCCCACAAAAGCTTTATTTTTCTCACTTTCATTTTATGTGGCTTCATCATGGAATATATGTGACATTTATGTTCAAAAATTGACCATTTCCCTTTGAAAATATGCTTTTACCTCACATCATCATATCTAGTGGGTAGGAATTAATGTAAGCCATAGATCTTTGTATCTAGACAATTATATTAAAATTGAACTGTATACGGCCATCATTTGACATTCAGGTGAATGAATTTGACGTCTACACAATCATTACTTTTAATCTCATTATTGAGACTATCTACTAAGCTTAAAGTTGACGTTCACATGACCATCATTTGACGTCTATGTGAAAATATTTGACATCTGTGTGACCATCAAATTTAATCTCATGTTATAGATTATCTACTAAGATGCCACTTGTCATTTTTTTGTTTGATTTGGAATTTTATCCATATGGTAGCCCTGGGCTTGTTCAAAGGTTTTTTAAAAATAATCTTGATTCAATATGCTCCATTGGATTATCTTCATCTAAGAAAATGTGATTCATCAATCATGATCTGAGTATTTGAGTGCCATTGGCTCCTATAGTCATAAATGGATTAAGTAATCTTGAGACTATAAGAAACTTAGATTAAATACTTAGAATAATGTTTTATTTCATATTAATAAATATGAAAAAACTTTAGCCTAAGGTTTTTAAGCTAGGTTAGAAAAATTATAAAAAGGACCTTGTGTTTCATAAAATACATGACATAAGTCTTTATTCAAAGTTTAAATATAATGAATAAAGGACCCATTGAATAATATAAGTCATAGCATATAATTTTATCCTAAGGTTTCTTTGTATTAATGAATACAATAAAAACATTAGGATAAAGGATTAAGCTAAGTCTATGTAATAAAAATGGACCCTCTTATTTTGTCACTTTGATTTCATGCATTTCAATCTTTGGAATCCACTTAAATTCATGAAATTGATCACAATATGTAAGATCAAGTGATATTGGTTCCATGGGTTAGGTCTTTGACTTATTAGGTCCAACTCACTCCATCTAATAATCTTCATTCAAACAAACATGGGGTTTTAATCCTATAAACAAGCACATGGTTTAATTTAGGACTTGGAGACATAAAGAACTTAGGATAAAGTCTTAAGACTAAGGTCTTGTCTATGTTGATAAACATGAATGGGTAGTTAGGACTAAGACGTTAGCCTAAGTTAATAATATATAAAAAGGACCCAACATATAGAAGGTTGGACCATGTTAAAATAAAATGTAATGAAGTGGTTCAAGACATAAAGGGGACCAAGCTTATAATTTTTAGGCTAAGGTTTGGTCCTATTGGAAAACATTGCTAAGCCTTAGTATAAAAATTAACTTTAAGTCCTTAGCATTTTTAAAGTGTTCCCACCAATTTTTCATCTTGCCAATTTTGAATTTGGTCCAAATAACCTGTGCTAGGATTTCTCGAAAGAGGGATTTAGGAAGATTTAAACATGGATTTAACTTGAATTTATATAGACTAAAGGCTAGTAAAATCCCAAGTTAGATGCATCGAGTTTATGCCCTTAGAAAGAGATTCTATATAGTTAGACTAGTAATTATATGAACTTCCCCTACAACAATGGTTTATAATAGGGATTTTGGTGCCTTAAATCCCTCCACAATGATGATAGTGTATGGGTTAGTAGAGTAGGTGCATGGTGATGGTGTTGTTTTGAGCTTAGGGTTGCAAGCAAAGTCAGTGGTGAAGGTAAGTATTAAGAGGTTGAAGTTTAAGATAAACAATGGGTAAACTTCTCTAGGTTTAAGTGAGGGCAGTAACCACTCAGTTTAGGCTGTTGAAGAACCTATGTTCTCCCTTATGGATCAGGGTAGGTTTTTTTCTTTTAAATCTATTATTATTAAATTTGAAAATTAAGATCTAGAGGATGTTTTGGAAGGTGAAAAATGGTTTTTGAATAGGGGTTTGGTCTACCATTTTTATAGCTTTTGGCCATCCCTTTCCTCCCTACATAAATGGATTTTGGATTTATGGAGATATTTTCTAGAAGAGAATATGGAAATTTTTCCATGTGCCAAAGGTTTCTTTATTATTACTTTTGATTCAATAACTGATCAGAATAAGATTTTTTAGGATAAAATTTGGAGTTTTGATAATCATATTTCACTTATAAAACCTTGGTCTCCTAACTTTAATCCTTTAACCAAAAATACTTTTTTGTGACATGTATGGGTGAAATTACCATATCTTCCACTTCAATTCTAGTCTAAAATGGCTTTCTCAATTATTGGCTCTACGTTGGGTGTTTTTTTAAAAGTTGATGAATCTTCATATAATCTTCTTCAAACTAACTTTGAAAAAATTTGGTATGTCTAGATATTTCATAGGATCTACCTAAAAGAATTGACCTAAAATTGAAAAATAGGAGCTAGATTCAAACCCTCAATTTTGAAAGAATCCCCTTCAGATGTCAAAATTGTTTTCAAGTTGGGCATCTCTATGAATTTTACAAAAACATTAAGTGTAAGCATGAATCTACTTGGGACAAGGGGGTAGTTAAGTAATAGTTATAAGTTGTGGTGGTTAATCTAGTTTGCCTAGAAAAAGAAGTTGTAGAGAGGTTGAAAGGGAAAAATAGAATAAGGTAAAATCATTGGTAAAAATAACTAAAAATGCCAAGTATGTTGATTATAATGTGGATAATGTTAATAAGAATGAAATTATTAGTAGTACGAATAAGGAAAGGATCGAATTTTTAAATTTTAATTATATAAAATTGGGGATGATGATGAATGGAATTTGCTAAAAAATTGGAAAAAATAATGTCAGATTCCTAACTCTCCAACCAAGAGAATTATGAATGATGAACAAAGTAATTATGTATATTCGATTTGATCAATCTAGTTCTTAAACTAAAGAATTTTTTTACTTCCAGTTAGGATTTTTTTTCTTTTTAGGTGGCTTTGTGCCTTGATGGTTTTTACCATTAACCCATGATTAATTTGGTTTTTTTGAAATAATATGGTATAAGGGCCAGGGACCCATTAAATTATCTAGAATTGATCTAAAAAAAATACTAAGTTAGGATTAAACTATAAAAATATAGGCATGGACCATTCAAGGAGGGCTTCACTAAACTTACAACTTGAAACATGAAGAAGAAATGCTAGAAATATTAGGCCAGATTAAACTAGAGCCATGAACAAATAAACCAACCAAGTCAAGGTGTGGATGATCTTCAAATATAGACAATGTGAAAAACATATTAATGATTCTCTAATCAAGTGAATTTCAATTTTAAAGTAAAAATTTGAAAAATTTTAACACAAGGGTCTAAATTTTTAGGAATGGGGGTATGTTGACCACAAAACTATCTATTTAGTAGAGGTAGTTAACTGTGTAAACTAAATTCAGAACCACACACCACATCAAACACTTGAGCATATGATTCCAAAGGAGTCTTGGTCTAGAACCAAGCCTGATGTCTCATTTTTATGAGTCTTTGGGAGCCTTACTTGGGCATTTATACCAAAGAATAAAAGGAAAGCGTCGGATAAGAAGAATAAACCTTTGGTCTTTTTAGGGTATTGTGAGGACATGAGAACTTATCATCTTTTAGACCCTGATACTCATGATGTTAATTTTTGAGCACATGTACAGTTTGATGAAAATTTCACATCTCATAACTCTTCATATTATTTCATGCCTACTTCTTTTATTGATTTACTTCCTCAAGAGGAGTCATTATTTAAGGGGCTAGTTTAGGATATTCTTGAGGAGGTTATAGATGATGAGGATATTATTCAAATTGATGTTGTCATTATTCCTAGGTGGGATCATACTATAATTGATGAATAAATACCATTAATATAGGATATTTCACCTACTTGACATATTCAAACACATTATATGGGTACTAGACTTTTGTGTCAGGAATTATCTAGGGATCCACAACATTTTTCATAGGATCATGGGATACAAGAGTGGGATGTTACAATTATAGATGAGTATTATTCATTGATGAATAATCCCACTTGGTATTTGGTTACTCTTCCTAAGGGAATAAATATGGTTAGGTGAAAATGGATTTAATGCACCAAATATGTAGCTAATGGGTCTATTGATAAGTATAAGTCACATCTTATTGCAAAGGGATTCTTGAAAGTCAAAGCTATTGACTGTACTAAGAATTTTATGCCCATTAATAATATGGATTTTTTTCTCCTTTTACTTTATATTTATATATCAAAAATTTGCTCATTATATCTAATAGACATCAAGAGTGCCTTCTTACATGGAGACTTACATGAGGAAATCTATATGGAGCATCTTTTTTATTTTTTTCATGAGTATTCTCTTGTTTACTAACTTAGGAGGTCTTTTTATGATCTCAAATTGGCCCCTTAGGCTTGGTATGAGATGGATTCATTTATTCTCTTTATTGGCATTATTCACTACCACTCTAATCCCATAGTGTATATTTAGTATATTTGTGAAGGCATTATTATTTTAGTCTTATATATTGATGATCTTCTTTTCATAGGTAGCTCCTCAGTTCATAATTAGACTATTTAATAGCCACTTTTAGTATAGTTTGACATGAAATATTTCACTTCTTCCTTGGTTTATATACTACATAGTTAGATACAGGTATCTATTGAGTCATCAAAAGTACACCCTTGATATTATTCAATTCTTTGGCATGGTTCATTTAAAGCCAAGTATTTCTCCTTTTTAGTCTGGAGTGACTTTCACTACCTCTTGTACTACTCCACATTATGATCCTACATTGTATAGGTAAATGGTAGGGAGTCTTATGTATTTGACCCATACCCATCATGATATTTCATTTATAGTTTGTCTTGTATCTAGGTTTACATATGACCCTCATGACAGTCATTAGTAGACTTCCAAGAGTATTTTGAGATATATATGGGGCACTACTCATTTTAGATTACACCACACTAGAGGTTCTACTTAGTTGGTTAGATATAGTGATTTAGAATGGGTAGGTTCTCTTGATGATAGGCATTCCACTTTTGGCTACATCTTCTATCTTGGTTATTCACCTATTTCTTACTTATTTAAGAAGTAGTAGGATATTGAAATTTCATCTATAGAGGCTAAGGATAGAGCAATAGTTATAGTGAGTTAGGAGGTTATTTGGCTTCATTAGTTGTTGATAGAGTTTAGCTCCACATAGGATTTACCCACTATATTTTGATGTGACAACCAAATTTCAATCCATATATATCACAACCTAGTTGAGCATCAGTGGACCAAGAACATTGAGGTACATATACACTTAATTCATTAGCACATTCATGATTTTTTCCTTAGTTTGGAGTACATTTCAACTTAACAGTAGGTTGTAGACATCTTCGTGAAGCCTTTGGCATCACCTTGTTTCGTTGAGTTACATGAAATGATTTGGGTTTTATAATTTGTCCTTGGGGGTGTTAATAAGGAAAACTTCCATATTCATTTCATAGATACATATTGTATATGATTACCTTATCAAGCTTACTTGTTGGGACTCACACTATGGATATGCCACTATTTCTTTCTTAGATTTTTTTATCCACTGGCTTCACTTGAGGTGGAGTGTTATAGTATATATTTGATGCATTTTTTCATGTTTTATAGTGTATTAGATATCCATTTTATCTTTTAGTGGGTTTTAAATATGTGAGGATTTATCCCATATTGGTTAGATTAGCTAGATTAGTATTTTGTCTTGTCTATATAATCAAGTACTTACCTTTATACTAACATCTCATTATCTCATAGTCTGAATAATAATTTGATTTAATTTATGTTGTATTTCATTTATTTACATCTACATTTGTGATTTTATTATTGATAATTATTCATATCTTGGATTCATGGAATGTTTTTACCATTCCTAATAGAGAACATGATAGTAGAATTAATGAAAACCAACATAATACATTCCTAAAGAGGCATCAAGGAATCTAATGCACATAAAGCTAAAGGGTAACTCCAAAAAAACAACACATGAGAGCCAAAATAATGGGGATAAAGAAACCACTAGAGATCAACCATATCCTCCACTAGGGAACCACTACCACCATAGGTGGGACCACCAAAAACTAGTACTAGGGAGAAATGTTCTTCATTTATGCCTTATTCTCCCAAGTTCACCTCTACCTCACCTTTTCCATTATTCTAAACACTTCCACATCCAATATCATGAAGAAAAATTACCTTCTTCCTTTAGAGCCTCAACTTGCCTACCTATTTCTTTAACATAACCCCCTAATGCCTAGCAATGATTTCATGTCAACTAAGTGAGCCTGCATGTCGATTGTGATTGGTCATCACTATGATTATTAACTCAAACCTTTTCCTAAAGTGAATACTTGTGGCTACTCGAGTGGATCCTGAAATATATCTAATAGGGATTTGACTTTTGCCATTAGGTTGGGGGTGTTTTTCCAACTAAGGGATTCCTCCACCAAGTCCAAAGGTGCTTGCATATCATCTAAGTCCTATTATATAAGAAAATATCCCTCTAGACTAGGGTTATTTAGACAAGTCTAAACAAAATCCAAATGATCCAACACTTTAATAAACTTAAGCTCTAGACCACAAATTTTTTGTATGGGTATCAACCCTAATTAACATTAAGCAGAGAGTGGGAGTTGATGTTGACCACCCAAATCAAAATTACCCAAAACTTCTACTAAACCAACCTAAAAATAGGGTTGAATAATTATGCTTTCCACCACTAAGGTTTGCTATTTATCTTTTGAAATAAATAGGATGTTCTCAATGAAAGTTGACACTACCAGGGAATTGAATTTAACCCTAAAACTAGTATCCAAAGTAACTTGACCAATTACCTCCTTAATGGAATACAAGATACATCTAGAATAGACTAAAAATATTCATTTTAGCCATGAATCCATCAATTACCTTATAAATGACATTTCCCTTCTTTAGCATTGAACCCATAATAATTGTTCACTAATCATCATCTAGAAGATACAATCCATGGTGTTTGAAGTTATTAGATGGAAAATTAGACAAAAACATTGATGTGAGGGAAGAATAAATCTTGTAGTAAATGCATTGACTAGTCTCAACTTCAATATAGATAAGTTATATGTGTTATCATGGATATAAAATGCCACACATGTGAGGTGATTCCATTGAAGCCAAATAAAATCCAATGAAGTGTGTATTCATCATGAATATATACTCCTCCCTATGTCCCCTCATTAAGTTAAGGCACTTTCAATCCTCCATCTAGTCCAAACATTATCAATAATGATTTCTTTGATCTAGTCCACACCTTAATTAGATATTTTTTATTCAATTGAATTCACTTCATGGTAACAATGTGATGCCTCTTAGAAGTTGATATTATATAGTAGTCCCCAAATATGATTTAAAATGTTGTTGATATTCCAAGACCTAGCTTTCCTATTCCTTAGATCTTGGATAATCACTTTGGAGTCACCTTCACTAATGACATGCTCAATCCTATATGACGTCAATATATATAAACCTAAGATAAGATCTTCTAATTTCACCTCATTATTGGTGCCATCTACCAGCTTCTTTAATGTGACTCAAATGATTGATCCCACACATTATTTCATATTGCATCTTGTTCTAGATACCCTGAGATTTCTCATAGCCACCCCATAAAAATTTATTTTGAATAGTCTTGGAGGGGGAGGAAAAAATTACATTTTCCTCCCATTTCTCTAAGACTTCAAACATACTATTGACCCTTTAATAGGAAAATTTTGGGTATAAAATTTTTTATAACTACAATTCCCAAATTAGTAGTGAAAAATATCCCTAGCCATGGCTATGGACTTGCCTCATTGCATTTAACATATATTTAAATACACATGGTGACCTCTATTGAATTGAACACTGATTTGATAGTCCATTACATTAGATACTTTTCATAAATAACCCATTGTACGTTAGTGTGGGAATGATACTAGAGAGTGGTAATCCCAAGGTATGGACCTTGAGATATTACACTTATAAAATATCACTAACTAATATGCTATCATAAATGAGTTAACATTTTGGGTATAGACATTTTTATAACTAGAATTCCCAAACCAAAAGTGAATAGTATCTTTAACCATGGGTTTTGGACTTGTCTCATCATATTGAACACATGTTTTAAGCCACGTGATGACCCCCATCAAATTGAACACTAAGCCGATAGTCTATTGTATTGGATAATTTTCACAAATAACCCATGGTAGCTTAGTGTGGAAAATACTTTATAGAGTGGTAATCCTAGGGAATGGACCTTCATACCTCCCATTTCTAACACTCATCTCACTCACCACTAGGCTATCATCACTAAGTTTTAGAATGTCCTTCCCTTATTACAAAAAGTTTTTTCCCTAGGGTCAAAGCTCTTTTTCCTAATAGTAATTTATAAAGTGAAATTAATAATAATATAATATAAGAGGTATTCCATTACAACCATATTAGACACCTTAATTTTCACTCTCTCAACTCTCTTCATGAGAAAGAACAAATTATTTAGCCTCTAATGGTCAGTCCCCCTCATATTCGAGGCTACCAATACAACATAATCTAATATTAATCATTCACCTTTCATTTTATTTACCCTTCAAGACTAGAATCATCACATTTTCACTCAATTTATGTAATAAATTTATTAGTCATAGTCAATTTAATAAGATTGATCACATCCCCTTAGTCATACATCCTAATCATACCATTTCATTATTCCTAACATTTATTTATAACATTGTTATCTTTTCATCACTGATACAGAAGGAACTTAAAGTGCCATATATTATTAATTATATACCCTTAATTATAACCATGACATGTTTTTGATCTTCTAGTACTATCATGAGAATCCCTTACCACCCATCATTCAAAACCCCATTCATCAACTCAATCAATAAAACATAGAATTTCCCATCCATCTATCTCTTATATTTATTATCTCACTATACCTTGAGAATTTAATTTCATAGGTTAGTGTGTTGATTTCTATGTGTACAATGACCAATTATAATTATTTAGTCCTAGTATGGTCTTATCTCTTTCTTATATTAGAGGATATTTATATTTTTGATCACATTTTGTTAGTATTTAATATATGAACCCAATCAAAGATAAGTTAAGTGTTATTATAATGATTAAAAGAGTATATGACTGTAGTTGTATTTATTGAAAGAGGAAATGAGTGTTGTTCTAGTTAATTCATATTTATAAAATATGGTCAATAATATAATTATCCTCTAATGTATGAAATGGAGAATGCTAGTGTTTTTAATTAATTTATATTTATGATATTTAAACAAGTGTAAAACTATTACAATTTAGATTATATAGTATATCATTCACCATACCAATATAAATGATAGAAAATAAATTATTACACTTTTTATTTATAGAAATTTCAATAGGATAATAAACTTGGCTAATTTATTCTATTTTTAAAACTATTTCTGAAAATTAATATGAAATAGTTTTAAATTAATATATGTTTATTGGGATTAGGAAATGTATTATGAAAATATTCTAAAACTTTGATAATAAGGCTAAAAAATATAAAGAAATTGGATATGTCTACTAACTACAAAATCCATGCCTATGTAATTTTATGGTATGTTCTTTCATAGATCATTGCACTTACATGTGAATTTTATTTTCATGTAATTTTGATCCTTGATCTTTTCCATAGATCTTGATTTTGTATTCCTTTACGTTGAAACCCTAGCTTTCTTCTTGACACTTAAATTTCCTAGAAAAGGGGGTAAGAAATATGGGATGGAAGTCCTCCAAAACACCCCATTAAGTGTTACCTATGTTATTTTAATATTAATAAGACATAAAACACATGTATTTCTCCCACATATTTATATGTGTGATTAATAATGTTTCTTTAGATTGTATATAGATTTAGCTTTTGACATGACAACATGAAAAAAATTTCAATAGTTTTCAAAATTAGCTTATAGGATTATTACTTTGAGTAGTTTTAAAATTTGAATGATTTTTGATAGTGCCTTAATGATGTGAAAATATATATCTCAATGTGTAACTTGTTTTTAAAATAATGACCAAGTATGTCTAACTCAATATAACCTTAGGCTTATTTTGTATAAATAGATGAATATTGGGTAGTTTCACTCCATAACCAACATTTTAATATGTGAGTTTACCCAAGGGATGTGTTTAGATATGAAACTAGTCATTTGATAAACTTGAGACACTTTTAGTTAATGAAACCACTATTGGTAACTAGTAGCATTTGAATATGTTTGACACTATTTAGGAAGGAATTAAAATAATCTCAAAAGTGGTAATAAGATACTTAGGATAATAGAGTATTAATTCATATATTATGGAGTACCTATAGTTAAATATGGAAAATTTTTTTGACCATGATAATAGATAGGAAAATGATATAAAATGGGTGTGAAAGAGTCATATGTGTAAACTCAAGACATGTATGCCAAATATAGTTAAAAAATATGGTTGAAATATGTATCTAAAAATGACTCCATTTTAGTCTAGAATTACAAATTATAAATTAAAATTGGCACATTTGACCACTTGATGTTGAAAATCATGCCCCTAATATCCAAATTTCTCCATGCAAAAAACACTAAGGATTCATGTATAAATAAACCTCCACTCATGATAGAAAATTTATAACAACCTATATCATTGAAATATTTGAAATTGAAAAAAAAAAAAAAAAAGGAATACATATGTGGGTATGTGAACTGAGATGTCCTCTAAATTCATTAGATTATGGGGTGATTATGCCCAAAGAAGATTTTACTCTTAAAATCATTGGTTTAGAATTATATGGCTCATACCCATTAATGATTAGTAATAGTAGTTGAGTGACAGAGAAAACTCAACTGAACTACTCAAAACACCATTATATATAATCCATATGCATCAAAAGTAGTACATATGTACCAATTTATGTGATGTAGAATTAAAAAATAATATATGTCACTTTTACTAATGTGATAATTATAATAACTTACATAATATGATCCTTATAACCTAATAAATATATTCAATCTAATCTATGTATTTTGTATCAAGTCATAGAACCAACTTCATTTTTATCATGATCCTATAAAATGCCTCACACATGTGAATATGTCCCAATCAGTATCATAATTATCCCAATTTGAGTCATAATATATATAAATATTAATCTTAATCTATCCCAATCTACATTATATGTCTATCAAGATTTAAATCTATATGAAAATCCAACTAGTGTGCCCTACTTCTAAGGTTAAGATGAATCTTGTGAACCAATCATATGAAAATAAAAATATTTATTTGAATAATGTTATATATAAAAAATGTAAAAATTTAAAGCATCTATGCTAACTTTATTATATATATGTCATCATATAAGTATTTAATCAGTCACACACATATGAAACATGTAACCCTAGGAATATACATATCATGTCAAGTGAATAAATAAAATATGCATGAATTAATAATCATCACATAAATAAATAAATAAATATTATGTATTATATCAATTAGTATATGTAATATAAGGCTTAATTTATAATTTTATATTAAGTACCTATAATGTGATACTAGGCTCTATATCCATGATTTATACTATGTATATTGAATCTATCCTAAAGGCTAGGCAATCACATTTGATACATCATGTAATGTGATGTGCCTATTATGGTCAATTCATACTTTATATAATGAATTATGATCTCAATGGAGCACTTATCATTGAAATATCCTATCATGAATTGATATTACAATTAAAATTTTCATTTTTTATCCTCATGAATGTTTAGAAGTGGTAGCTTACCTTTATCCAATTTAATTGTGATTATAAATCATCCTAATACTCTCCTATACAAATGTGTGTAAAATATAAGTGAGATAAATTCTCATCTATTTTAATTTAAATTTTGTTCTCATCATCATTGATATATTCTTCTATAAATATCCAATCTAGATATATTGAAATAACCAACATATGACTATTTAGTATCTTATATTCTTGTCATTTAGATGTTTGTGATTGTTATCTTATTGAATATTCATTAGGTAATAAAGTTGGTGTTGGTTAATTTTAATTATATTTTGTTGACTCCCCAACTTTATATCATTGTATTATTTCTTCTAATATAAATTGTGATGGAAGTATTATAGAGGAATGGATAATATATTATTATTTAATAAATACCTTTTTAGGTTACTATAATTTTAAATATTTAAAAGGATGATTATATAGTGGACATGTAGGAAAAAATCCCTCATGGAAAAAAATTAGGAATCTATGTAGGGTAGATGGTACATCTTCCATTTCATGAATGCATGGTCTACCTAAGAGTAGGTTAAAATATAAATGATTTGGCATCAAATGAAACATATTAATTAAAATTTTAGGGAAAAATGACATCTAAATTATAATAGCATATCACTTATTGAGGAACATTATCAAATCATATTTTATTATTATTTAATTTATGAATATAATCTATATTAATACCTAATGTCTCTAAAAATGTGATGTTACAAAAATTTAACCCTAATCTATTATCTATGAAGACATGACTGACTTCATTATTTATGATTTATACTTTATTAAAAAACTGAATATTATGATTTATAATATGTTTCAATAGGAAAATTTTATTTCTCAAAATAAATCATGTTTTTACTAATCTTAAATGTATTAATAGTGCAAAGTAACTAGGTTTTATATCATTTGATAAGGTTGTATCATGTAATACTTAATATATAATTTCTTTGTTAAAATTGGAATTTTTGAGAAAATCTATTATGGATATCTTATTTTGATTATTTTAAAGGTTATCAATGATATAATACTCTCTTCTTGTAGTATATAACAATCTAGGAGCAAAAGTGGAATAAGAGGGTATTTTTTAATATCTCTATTCTACCACATAATATGTGTAACCCTACTTCTTTATGTGAGACAAAAATGGGCTGAGGAATCCAATATAATCATAGGGAAATTATGTGTATGATATGGTGGATATAATTACCTTTAAGTCTTTGGGAAGGATAATTGAAAATGAATCATACATTTCATTTAACATCAGGTGGTAACAAAAAAATATCAAATTGGATATTTATTAAATATGAGTTACTAAAGGGAACATAGGATTATTAATTATTAATTTAATCCTTAGTTTATGGCACATAAATTTGACCCTATTTATTAAATGAGTTTTAGACATATTACATATTTTACTAAAATAACATGTAATCATGACAACCATAACATGAATTAGAAAATAAAAACTATGTATATCCATCATGGTCATGATTTATTTATGTGAATAATGGGAAATCATAAATCATATATGAAACCCTAATGTATAAATTTGAAAACATAATAATAAATATGAAACCCTATTGAAAATTTAGGGTTTGACACAATCAAGACTAAGATAGGGCTCACAAAAATGTTTTAACTTATTTTGTATTTAAGAGATCCAAATAAGTATGAAAATATTGATATTTATAAATCATAACATATATCATTTACCATAAAAATATAAATTACAAAAAAATGAATTATTTCACTTTATATTTATATAAATGAGATTAAAATAAGGACTTAGGTGATTTATATTCAATTTTACTCAATGTCTATGCACAATTATGTGAAACATTCTAAAATAGATCTGTGACAACTTGGATCAAGAAATAAAGTATAAAAGTATACTAGGATGATATTGGTAAGGATAAGACACATGAGACAAACTAATGTGTCCACTATATTCCATAACTCTCCCTACATAATTTTCTAATCTAATTTTCCATATATCGATGTACCTACCTATTAAGATGATTTTTGTGTAATTTTCATCCTCATTCTTGTGTAAAAATATTCATTTTGTATTCTATTGTCTTGAAACCCTTGTTCCACTTTGGACACTTTCCTTGCCTACAAAAATGGGTTATAAAATTGTGTTGGAAAACCCAAATGAAACCTTGATGAGTGGTTAATATTTTATTATATTTCAATACTCTTATGAGGACACAAACCACATCATGGTTCTCACACCTACATGTTTTTGTTTTCAATAGTGTTATGCTAAATGAATTATGTAGATTTAAATGTTGACACTTGACAACATGTAAGTTTAACCTTAAAATATTATTTATACATGGATTTTTTTGGATAATACCTATAAAATATGTAAATTTATTTCTCAATTTACAAGTGGTTTTAAGTAGTGATGAAGTAATGTCTTAGTGAATAATAAATAAGGATGTATTATGTGGGGGTGGGGAGAGGGGTAATTTCCCTCCATATACAACATTTGAAACATGTGGTCCAACCCAATGGAGTTATTTTAACCTAAAAAATATTCATTTGAGGAACCTAGGACACTATTGATGAAAACAAACACTTATAATAACTAACATCATTTTCATATTGTTGGTACTATATAAGAATGAATAAATAGTGATACCAAATATTTAGAGAGTCTATTTAGGATAATATAACATTAAGATACATTTTATAGAGTGATTTCATATAAATACAAAAAAATAGGTTAGCCGAGTTAAGATATGGGAAAACAGGCAAGGAAAAGGGTGTGAAATAATACTATGTGTATGAACAATTAATGTATGCAAAATATATGTATAAATTACATTTTAAAGTGTGTAATATAAAATTTGTGTGTCTAAAACTAGGACTAAGTACATAAAAATAGTTTTTTTATAAAATACAATAGAGTTTTAAATAAATAGATTTTTTTGGTTGTAGTATCAAGGAAATAATAACTAAAAAACATGAAAGTAGTTGAATAGAAAAGGAAAAATACATCCAATATGGTGATAAACTAAGATAACAAGATATAAATTCAAAATGGATAAATGTATTATAACTATATGGAAAGGTAGTGAAAGTTAATGAAAGCATAGACATAGGAATATAAACAATGGTTGTATCTCTAGGAATAAACACACCATATTACAAGAATAAATATAATCTAGGTGGGTTATTAAGTGATAATGAGAATACTAAAACAATAATATGTATAATATATATACCTAGAAAATTAAATAAAATAAATATATCAGGGATATGGATAATTATCTTGAGTACACTTGTTGACACATTAATTTTCCCTTTGGCTCTAGTGAAACCTCAAAAGAGATTTAGGTGAAGAAATTACATGGAAAGGATGAATAATTAAGTATCCTTGATATATATATATATATATATATATATATATATATATCCAAACATTAAGGGTCACATCCTTGGTTTAGATTCCTTATAATGAGATTGAATAACTTGAGAAATACTAGACCTCCAAAAAATTAGCTCCTATCACCTAATTATTCATTTATACGTAAAGCATACATTTAATATGCAAGAATAACTAATTAGTGTTTTATTTATATTAAAAATACCTTTAAGAGCCCTATAAATACTATTTAGTCCTAAAAATTTCATATATAAAATGCCTATATAATTGATTCATATTTATTTAATATAAATAATTTGAAATGACACAAAACTAGGTTATCCATTATGATATAATACATTTAGGAAAATAAATAGGCCAATTAAGATCTAATTAGTAGGAAAGAATCATAGTTGTAGACACTAGAATATAGTATTAGACACTTGGAAATGTCAATTTTGAATTACCTTCATCTTACATGAATTTTTCATAAAATTATGATTCTTGCACACCCTTATATCACATCTAATTATTTTACATGGGAATGATATTTTTGATATGTTAAAAGTTGACTAAAGGAACTAAATAGTTAATGTATAAACTAATAATTATCATAATTATACTATCTCTATATCATAAGATCAATATTCCTATCTTTTAGACAAGTTTGATGGACTCAGATGCCTACAAAATTCTACAAGTGTCTAACTCTAATATACTAAATCCCATGTAAATTAATGGCCATTTATAAAATTTAAATCATGTTTATGGGTTGGCCCATATGTTTTTCATCTGAATGGTGTAAGGAATTACTGAGAGAGTTTCATTAAAAAATAATTTAAGTCTAATCTTATTTGATCAACTAACACTTTCAAGCAAACCTATTCTAAAATTTTTAAATTAAAAGGGACTACCATAATTTTACAATGTATAAATTAGTCACAAAAATTAAATCCTATCCTTTGGTTATAGTTTATGAAAAAACTTGTTATAATTTTTTCTATTTTTTTAATGTAAAAATATATATTATAGGTTATATTCATTCAAGGAGAACCATTACACACATACATCTAACAAAGAGAACTAAGGGTGGTCTGTATTCCCTATTTGGAGTATTCTATACATAGGAAACCATCCACCAGCCATTGAAAATTGGTTGAGGTTAGATCAAACCAACTTTTTCCTATTTTTCATCCCTAAACCTACTGCTAAAAGTGCACATAGGGTTTCTAAGAAAAATATATAGGTTTATGCATATTAAACATAAAGTTATCCCTTGATATTGTAGGAAAATATGGAATAAAATGACATGTATTTTCTTATACATAAACTAAGAGGCATAGTCTATAAAGAATAATCCAATAGAGAATAAACATTATCTTATGCCATTGGGATCCATAGTATGATGGATTCATCCCAGGGGTTCCAAAAACATAGTTTCTAATTTGAGTGACTCACATTATAAATTCATGCCTTCATTCACATAAATTTATTGTTCGACATAAATAAAATATATAAAATTATAAGTATCTAAATTCCTTAAGTTATTTATGTGAGGTCCCATTTCTTAGTGCTAGTTTATTTGTACCCTTTTTTGTTACACACATCCTGATCTGGCATACTCAAATTTTTTGAGACATGAGACACTTGATGTTATGTTATTATCTATTTATTACATTATTATTAAGATATTGGGTTAGGTACTCAATATTTTTATGTTTTGCTTATAACACTAAGATTCAGATACTACTGATAGTTCATTTCACTTTGATTATATATATGCATACTATATTAGCATATTAGTTAAGATAAAACTAATTTGTCTTGTGATTTGAGATTATGACTATATGAGTGTTATTATTTTGAGATAATATTATTATTTTAATGATTATATGTATATAATGCATTTTTATGTGTTACTTGAGATTATTTCAAGTTTAGTATATTTGTCTATCCTAAGATAGATCTATTTTATGTGCACAATTATGTCAAATATTAGAGGTGTCCAAATGATGGATATTGGAAAATTTTAGTCATGTATTTTTAAATTTACTTCTTGTGTTGTGTCCCTATCTAACACCTTGATTTTTCTAGTTGTAAATGTGTACTAGTTACTTTTTAATTTTTTTTAAATTCTAGACTATATAACACTATCCATGCACTCTTTACCCATACACTATATGTTTATTAAATTATGTATAAGGTCTCAAGGTTTAAATGGAGCCAAAATGAAGTCACCACTTGAAAAACTAGAATGTAATTGAAATTACAACATTTGAGGGTCACATAAAGTTGTTTTATGATATTTTGTGTTGAAAATAGAGCCATTTGACCAAGATGGATATATGGAGCATCTATAAGATTGAAAAAAAAAGTATAATCCATGTGATCTTTAATTTAATTAGAATAGGGTAATAATTTATTGAGTATGGGTGAGCCATACTTATGCTCATGTCATGTAAGAAGGAGGATGTGTATTGTAAGAGGGAGTATAATCCATAAAAGACTTTTGTGAGAGCTAAAGGAATGGGAAGAGACAAGTGTCACATTCCCATTGGCTAAGGATTTATGGATTTATATATAATTAAATTTTAATCCACTCTTGTGCATAATTTTTTACCATTTTGAAAATATAGTTGAAGATTAACCATAGAGGAATTAGGAGGAGACCTTGGTAGATGGAGTCTAGTAGGGAGCAATGTATTAGAGGAATGGTATGTGTTTAAAATGGATACTTGAGGTATAAGGTATTTTAAAACCTTGGTGTTTAATTTTTATTTCTTATAAAATAATTCCTTTTTATCTCCTTTAACTTCTTAAGACTTGTTATGTATTATTAAGGCATTTTAGCTTGCAATCCTTCTCTTGATTTGTCTATGGTTTTTTCATAACACCATGTATTTTGTTAAACCTATTAGGGTTTAGTGGGAAGGTTTATCTCTAATTTTAGATTTTTATTTTGAATTTCATTTTTTGGTTTTAAATTATGAATTAATTTTTACCACATGGGATTGAGTTGGTATGGTAGGATGGGCAAGGGTGAATGTTTTTTCCCAAGCCATCCTCCCTTCATTCATTAGAAGTTATTTATGAAAACTTGTGCAAGATGGTTCAATGAATTATTTTAAATTATTTGAATATTCACCATTAGGATTTATTTTTTTCTGGATACATGTATGTGATTGGAATATCATAGGAGGTGTTTCTTAGTTTGTAAGGTATGACACAAAGCTAGAGGTAATTTATAGTATACCCTTTCTTTCAAAAGTAAATAGATACCTATTTTATAATTTAAAAAACTAGAATGGTAACCTACATGATCAGATTTGGGATTATTTATCTTGGTAATGTCTATGAAAGTCCCTTAATGATGGAAATAGGATGATAGTGAAGGCCCTCCTTGTGTTTCCCTCATGGTTACACTCATGAGCTTTCTTGGAATCCACTTTTGTCCTTTATGGTTTTGAAAATGAAAATCATAAGAAAAGGATTATTTGATGGTTTCAATCCATTTTTATGTAATATTATTGGAATAAATTTTAAATTGGAGGATGGAAAAATATGATGGAATGATTATTTACTTTCATGAATTAGTCTTCATTAAAATGACAGTTGAAAGAAGAAAGAGTAAATGTAATAATAAATCATTTTTATTAAAGTTGTGAATTAATATGAATAATTTATTTAATTATTTTACATATTATTTCAATAAATAAATGTAATATATTAATTTATGTTGCTCATTTTAATGAATTATACTAATCCCAAGAAGGGCTAGGCACACTTAGATAATTTTTAAATAATTTTAAGAGAACCCATTTTTTCCATAATTAAATTTTAATAAATATAGGGGAAATAAATATTATAATTCATTTTATGGTTTATTTTTAGGATATACAATTTAATGGTTGCGAATTTTTAAATATTATATACTAAAGTTGTTTAATTTCCTTTGTAATTTTCTCAATCTTTGTACAATTTTAGTTCATGTCAAATGAGGGAAAAAAGTGCCCAAACTAATTTTATATGTAATTTTTAAACATTTAGTTATTCTTTAATTTTAATTAATATTTTTTATTTATGGTTTGGTTGTGGTGATTTTTTTAATTTTGCATATTTACAGGGTAGTTTCAAGGTTACATAGGCCCCTGAGAGGGCATTTTACCCATTGTGTAGGGTATCCTTATTGATAATTCAATAGTCACCCACATGACCATGTAGTGTTTGGTTAATATCACTAAGGATAGTGTGGTGGTAGGTGAACCACCATAGTTAACAAGTTTTGGGTAGTGCATGTGAGCACTATTGAACAAGGTTAGCAGTTGGGGTCAGGGGGTACACATAGATAATAATCCACACAATATAACCCACCAAAGACATAACTACTATGTTAGTGGTCAACATATGTCAGACATAACCAAATATTAACAATAAATTTATGTAATAAAATAATTTATTTATTTAATATTATTTAATTGAAAACTATATTTTCCTAAGTCTAAGCTCTAGGAAGTCACTTTGAATTTAGAACTATTTATTCTAAACTTGAAAATCAACTTATGTATCTTATTATTAAAATTGGGAGGCCTAAAGTGGGGTGACCTAAGACAAAATCTCCGTCAATTATTCACCTCTTATCCATGGAATATCTTTTGAGGCCTAAAAATTCATATTATTCCAAGTTATGGCCCTTTTATCTAAGGGAGGTCCTTTTTTAAAATTTTAATGATTGTGGGATATTTGAGGATCCATGATGGGTTGGAAAAAAGTTAACCCTACTTTATTTTCTCTTCCTTACAACTTGAAATAAAAATAAAAGCCTAAAATTTAAAATATAAAATAGTTTATTCCTTAAATATGATCATGGCCATTAATGGTTATGGTGGAGCTTGAATCTTCTAAATACATTTTAAAAAACTGTAAGTACCTAAAACCACCTAAAATATCTCTAATAAAATGTGTACCTAGAATAATAACCCAAACATGATAGTATAAAATAATATTTTAAAAGTGAAATCAAAATTTAAAAGGATAAAAGTTTGAAGACTCCATTAATGGATATCATCTAAGGTTGAGGAAGGAGAAGATGGATGACTATGGATAATTCATCTCATAAAAATTCCTTCATATTTTCCTAAATCTAAGTTATATAAAAAGTATTGAATTAAAACCCTTTTTTCCATCTATAATGATTTCTAGGGTTTCCTCATCTTTGACCAATTCCAATGGTCAAGATTTCATAGATCCAATGGCTTAGATGGAGTGATCCATCCTTAGGGAGATAATAAATGAAAATTTAAACTCATTTTGAGTTTATATGAATAATATTCATATTATTTACTAAGAAAATTTATATGAAGGCATGCCAACATGAAAATAGAATCATGTTACGAGTTCAAGTGATAACCAGGCACTATGATTAATTGAGAACACTCATGCTCTTCTTTGAACATTTTTCAAATTTTATAAAAATAATTTGAGCAAGAGGTTTTTAAAACCCATCTCATTTTATTCATGTGTTCATTATAGACTTGGGATCCATGGGGCCCTATAGTTTCACTTATAAAGTTATAATCTTGTTTGAGCACATGTAGGCTAGTTAGAACAAGTGAGTCTCACTTGGATGTGTAATCACTATGTGGCTAGTTTTGAAATTTCATCCATGTGATTTAGGCATGCGAGTTTGTTTTGACACATTTTTTATCTTATACCACGAATACAGATAGGAAATGGTCAATGTAGTTTGTATAATATGCATTCTACATTATGAAAACAAATGGCCTATTTTTATCTAGTTTTAGTCATGCAATTTTTTGGGAATAAGAATTTCCATTTATAACAACTATAATTTCTTAGTCACATTTCAAATTTTATTTTCAAATTCATATATTAATGTTATACTTTAAATGATCTAAATAATTTATAATTTTTATCATGTGAAGATCACCTAAATAAAAATTTTGTAAAACATATTGGTGAATAGGATGTGAATAAACCTAAGAACATATTTAAGTTTTTTTGGTATTAAAAATAATCATTTTTTCCCAAAATTTAGAAAACATAAGAAAATTAAAATATTCAAAGAATATAAAATTAGTTCCTAAGCATGACATGTTTTCTAGTTTTCATTACTAATTTATGTTATTTATCACATGCATCATAAATTAAAAATACTTTTGCATACACACATGGATTTCATGGTATTTATGAATGAGATACAAGACATACATTATTACATGATACATGGATGAACCTAAGGGCTATGCCAATGGTGGGGGAATATTACATAGGTTATAGTTTTACAAGTTAGATATTCATATGACCTTTACATTCATCATTTTTATTTATATTGAGTGCTTAAAAATGTCCATATATTTATTCTTTTCTTTACAATTCTACATGTCATGGATATTATACTTTTTTATGTTGGGAATGACATAGCCTATGTTGTAGACTAGTTGAACTTATTATATGTTTCATTGTTTCTATTTCATTTCCTATAGGTTAATAATTGACTAAATGTTTTAGCACATAATTTAGTATAGGATATTGTTTGAATGGGTGTATCATTATATATATATTTTTTTGGTCCCTTGCATTTTTTAATACATTTCTTGATTAAGTGTATCATTATATGCCAATTTATTTAAGCCTTACATTTTATTATTATTTTGTTTGACTAAGTTTTCATTTCATGAATAGATATTTGGGATATTTACCTCTTTTAATAATTATATTTGATTAATTTTTATATAAGTTAATTTATTTGGTCCCTTCCCTTGTGTGACATAAGATTGTCCATTGTGTTTGGCACTTATCTTTTGACATTGATTTTTATTACATGAAATTTATTGTGTGTATCATGTAAATGACATTATGTGTTTATGAGTTGATAAA
This sequence comes from Torreya grandis, assembly GCA_037957365.1. Classification (NCBI taxonomy): domain Eukaryota; kingdom Viridiplantae; phylum Streptophyta; class Pinopsida; order Cupressales; family Taxaceae; genus Torreya; species Torreya grandis. The sequence goes on from JARHVA010002685.1 coordinate 1,810,943, forward strand.
TACAATGTTTCCTGGTGATTTTTATTATTTTTTGGTGTTTTGATCCATGTCATACACCTTTATTTTATTTAGCTCCATGATCGATATCTTGCACCTTCTTATGTAGTTCATTATTTAGTACTTATATTATATATTCTTATTATTGCATGTGTAATATATATATATATATACACACACACACATATATACATACATATATATATATATATATATATATATATATATATATATATAGATATATATATACATATATATGTACATATATATATATACATATATATATGTACATATATATATATATATATATATATATATATATACATATATATATATATATATATACATATATATATGTATATATATATATATATATATACATATATATATATATACATATATATATATATATACATATATATATGTGTGTGTATACACACACACACACACACACACACACACACACACACACACATATATGATCTTTTAATGCCTTAAACTACATGTTTCATATATGATTTTATGATATATTTATTACCATGTTGACTTATTACCCACATGTTAGCATATGCTTCTAAATGATTACATATTTTTAAATAACACTATGGGGTTAACTCTTTTATTTTGAGATGAGTAACTCAAAATATACATTCCCATCTCAAAATTGTAGAATATTAATGGGATTTTAATATATATTCAATCCTTAATTTATAGATAAGTTAAGGTTTTGGGGAGAATTACATGATTTAGATAGTTTATATTGGTTTAGAATTTAGTATCATTCAAATGATGGGATAAATGTATACATATTGGGATATATTCTAGGGGAATATGCAATGGATATTCACACATTTTATAAGAACATAAGTTATATGCTTATATATATTTAAGAATTGGGATAAATGATATACAGATGCACAAATTCTACATCATGTTGGCATCAGTTGGATAAGATTATGATGGCATTAAAATTCTTCATTCACACACTTTGGGTTTTCTATTCAATAACGTGAAATTAAAAGTACATAATGTTAAAGAAATTAATCTATAATTATGTCTATACATTTTTAATCATGAGCATATCATAGGCTCCCACTTTCATTTTGGGGTTCAAAATTATTTAGTTGAGTATTAAAGTTGAGTTTTAATGTCTCCTAATGGCCTAACACTACTCTTGAGATTTGAGCCATTTTATTTTACCAACCCATGGTCATTTATTAGTTAAATTATCCATTTGGGAATTATCACTCAAAATTATCCAAATGATTCAATATGATGTCTAATTATATAATGCTTTAGTAATATGCATAGTCTCTAATGATTTGGAAGGAAGCATCATCTCCAACATCATCATAGGGGAAAAATAGTTCACCCATTTATAGGTGCATTCCTATATTTATCTTTAAATTTAGAAAATTTCAATTTAATTTCATATTTCATTATCTTATGTGGACATTTATTCTAACTTTTTCATTATATTTTGTTTTGGAATAAGTTGTAAATTCAGAGCCTTCTTCCAAACACAAAGTGTGTTATACACACTCATATACAACTCTTTATCATTTTACTCAAGAATTGTATTCATTTAAAAATTATATTAAAAGTGGGCCATTTTTCCACACTAAAATATGGTTTTATAATCTATTCAATGTTAGCTTGACTTACCTTCACATTACATGACTTATGCATATACATGTAGCTCCTTCATATGGTTATTTAACATCTTCTCATTTCCCATGGGTCCATCCTTCATGATTTTCAATTACTAACATATATGAATTCCATAGTGGATTTATAACATGTTCTACCATACTTAACTTGTCTCTAGATACTCATATTAGTATTATTTTCTCTTGGACAAGTCTGACAAACTAAGACAATTAATTATTCAAGTGTCTGATTATGATGGACTCATCCCCACACTAAACAATGATAATATTTCAAGGTCAAATAATATTTATGGTTCACCCCATACATTTTACATGTTATTGACATGATAAATTATAATATATTCCCATATAAATTCACAATATGTCTAAACTTATTTGATAATATAACATTATCAATCTAGACTATTATAATACTTGAACATTCAAAAGGACTAGCTTAAAATTTTCAATTCAATAAATAGTCACAAGGATTGATTCTTAGAAAATTTTAAATCATGTAATCCAAGTGAATTTTACCATTTTTCAAGTGTCAAAATCTATATTACAAGTTTTATTCATTTAATTAAAACCATTTCACACATATGCCTAATGGAGAGAATTACATGTAGTTTGACATCCCTCTTCTAAGTATTATATATGTAGGAAACACTTAACCAATAATTGGGGAGTTTTTTAGGCTATAATAACCCACATTCAACCCATTTTATAGGCATAAACCTCATTTTGATATTGAAACCAGAGTTTCAAAGAAAAGGAGACAAATTTATAGATACTACACACATAAGTAACCTCTGATATCACATAGAGAGATGAATTAAAATAACACATACCAATTTTTGTAAAATAAATATGAAAATTATAAAATGATGAATATGGTAGATAATATATGTTATTGTTTTATGTAGGAATCCATATACTAATGGATTTGTCTAAGTTTTTGTAGACACCTAGTTCTTGATCTAAGTGACTCACGGTCTACTTTTAGCCCTTCAGTCACTTGAATTCCATCTCACATCTACAAATAATAGATAAAATATTAAGTATCTAAATGAATTAGGTCATTTACACTTATATTAATTATAATTATTTAATTAAAATCTTCCTTTTACATTTAGACTCATGTATTTTTTATATTATATTTTAAAATTTAGAATAATTATTAAGTTTTATCTTGTTAAGATCACCTAAATAGAAAATAAGGTAAAAAATAGGCAATAAAATATATTAGATAACTCAATATCAATACAATAATAAATATAGGAAAGCATAAATAACTAGATCAATCCTGATCAATATAGTTTTAAATTAAGATGTTAATTGGAATAAGAGGGATAAAGTGAAAAAAATACCTGAAGGAGGATTAAAAAATTTAAAGGTATAAAATTTATGACACACAAGTAGACAATAGATAATATGGGAATATCTATCAAAGCACTGTGAACTAACCCTAACCATTTCCCTATTCACTCCTTATAATACAAACTCTAAAATATTGATGCATAGTGTAAATACTAAAGTCTATTATTTAATATTTGACCAAGAAAATATTTACACACACTTACCATGCATGACTTTCACACAAAAATATGGTCGTATCCCATCACTATCTAAAATTACATGTTACCTTATGATTTTTACCTTTAATTTCTATTGTTACACACCTACATGAACCTCACTACCTTTTTAAAACATGCATACTACCCTACAAAGACATACCCATATGTTGAATGTAATCATATTATGAATGTGTTAATAATATTATACTATATTATTATCACCAATCCATATTGAACTTCACTTAACATTACCAACCCTCTATTAATAATGACCACTTTTAAAAACTAAACCTCTCGTTAGGGTTGACCCATCTACCTAGTGTGTTGGTGGTGTGATAAATCACCTAGTTAGTCTCATATATATATATATATATATATATATATATATATATATATATATATATATATATATATATATATATATATATATATATAATGGGATATCTAGGTTTAATGGGTAGTTTATTAGATTTTTACACAAGGATGGTGAAATAAGCAAATTAGTAGGTCAATTAATAGTAACTCAGATAAAAGATATTATAAAGTTACACAACTGATATTTCTAAAAAAAATAAAGTATAGCTATTGATATAAATTGAAATGAATAAGGATAAATAATACTTTAATAGTTTATTTTGCTCATTTAGGTCTTACATGAAACATGCTAGAAGTGGACTAGAAGATTATCCTAGAATAGTTGTCAGATTTTAGGAATATTCTCTTTGTGACATCAAATGCTTGCATCAGATATGCATAGTTTGTATCATTTTAGATTTATAATTTAAAATTAAATGTCCTTTATAACATACTAACTAGATTTAGTTGTGACCAACTAGAATATTTTGTATTTTATGTCACTTTCTTTTGATGTCTTCATATCATGCACATAGGATGTCACTCTTTGTCAAATGATTAAACCCTAGATTATTTAGCCTTGGAGTGATTTTGGAAAAAATGGGTTAGTGTGATGATGGATTCAAGATTCCTCAAGGACTAATGTGTCAATGGGAACTACCTACATATCCAATACTCTTAATAGGGCATCAAAATTATGTATTTCTTCCCTACATGTTGGCTTGTGTGTGCACAAGGATGAGATGTGTGATAAGTAATGACATGAAGTGACCTAGATTGTAACCTAGTATATATTTCTCATTGGATACTCATTAAATTATTCAAAACTATATAAAAATAAATCCTATGACTTATATATAAATATGAATGAATAGGGTAGGTTTACTCACTTGAATGCTTGATTGAGTGACCTTGTGAGTTGTATGTGATTTATGGGTGTGTAATGAATTAGGATTAATAGTATATATAAAAATAAATTTTATATATATCTCACACTAAATATCTTAGGAAAACATTTAAGATAAGTTTCATTTGAAAATATGATGAATTTTGGGCACTAAACACTTTGTAAGAAAAGTGGACACTTGCATTGACACAGGTGTCTACCTAGAATGCAAGTGTATAAGAATATATAAAATAGAGACATGTCCAAAAATGGAATTGAATGATAATGATCAGGTTTATATATTTTTTCAAAATATAAAATGCTTGGTCATCATAATAATAGTGCTCAGACTAAGACATAAGCCATTAGGAACAAAGAGATAGTGAATGCAAGCCTTTCAATAAGAGCAAGTCTATAACTAAAAGGTAAAACCATGATGGATATTTTATAGGTGTATAATACTAGAGTAATACATAAATAATATTTTATTACCTACACATATGCAAATCAAGGCCTTACTTGGTAGGGGCCTTAGCACTTATTTGACAAATGTTTATACACTATTGTACATTGATAAAATTACCCTATTATTCATAAATTATGAATAAATCACTAGGAGTAGCCACAACATAAGTCTAAATCATACTAACTCAAATTAAAATAAATAATTTTCAATTACCAAATATAAATCATTACCTACATTTATATAGTTAAAGAACACACTTTCACAATTACACTAGGTGGGATAAATATGTGTGGCTTGATTTACCTCCTTGAAGTATTGGATGTGTATCTAGTGTTAAATCATCAATGAATTTTATTGGGGTCATCTCATCCCATTACACTTCCTATTTTTTATAGGTATATATAACTCAAAATCAAACCTAAGGTTTCAAGGTGAAGGAGGCTAATTTATAGTGTTGTGCACATCATCAAAGTTAAATATCACACATAGAGAGATTTTATAATAAAAAAGGTGAATGTATGGTCACAGACCCTATTTTATAAACATATCACTATAAACAATTGAAATTCAATAGTGATATTCAATACTAGCCCAAAGCTAATATAACTGAACCTATGGAATCATAAACATAGTTTCTGATCTAGACAAAACACATGCCTACTTTAGTTTTTTTCCATTATCAAAATATAGAAATATCTAAACAATAAATCATAAAAAATTATCACTTTTTTTTAATTATTATAAATTCCATATATCAATTTTTAAATAATTTAAATATATTTTATTATTTTACATCGATATGTATGCCTAGATGTGATATCTATCAATCTAAATGTACATGTTAGTTTCTATCCTATTAGACTTTATAAAAACAAAACTAGGGAAAAAAATATTGATTGATGCATTGATGAGTCCTATAAAATAGATCATTTACTAATAAAAAATATTGGTGTAAACATATGCCACACTCAAAGCTCATTATATATTATAATAGTGTAATATGGGATGGTGATTTGAGAAATAAACATAAAACCAAAAATTCATAAAAATAAATGCAATAATTTTTTTTTGATAAGATGAGATAAATGAAATGATATGAATGAATAAATGTACATTAACTTACTCATTAAATAGTAACATGATTTTATATGGTGTCAAAGGAGCTATATTACAACTCTAGTAGGCTAATCACATAATATGCTGAATTAAAGTACCAATCTAAAATTAAAAATAATTTGGTAGGTTTGAAAATAAGAAAAAAGTTTGTTTTTATTTTTCAAAATTTTTAGTATCATCAAACTCCTTGTGATTAAATGATTTTATTTATTATTTTGGTTTATCAAAAACATAAGGAAATAAAGATATGATCAAAAAAAGGATTCTTATGGATACTTTTTTAAAGATTGAAATTTTCAATATTTTTTATAAATATGTAAAAGTCAAATCTTTTGTACATTTTCTATTCTAATATTTTTATGGATTTAGGTTTCCACTTCTGACACACATAGAGATGATGACTATAGGATGGGGAGGTATTTTCCACAAAGTATTATAGTGAATTAATTATAAACTTATTGAGGCAGATGATGTCATTGATGTTGGGTTAGATGGATAGGCTAGATTGAGGAAACTTTGAGTACTAAATCAAATTTGTGTGAAATTTTTTTTCACAAGCATCAAATCATAGATAAATTGACAAATAATGGTTATTAAATATGTTTTTTATTTATTTATTATCTACTTCAATAAGTTTATAATTCATGACCACAAAGATAACTAAATTATCCATGCCAATATAGTTATATATTGAAAATTGTGAAACCAGATGATCTAGTAGAAATACAGAAAGATGGCCAATTTAGTATAAAATTAGAAATATGGAGAATTAGTATTCACCAACATGGATGATATAGTTTATAAAGGGACAAAAAGGATAATTTAATATAAAATAAAAAAGATGGAAAATTTATTTGCATTAATTTGGTTGATTTGGTAGGAAAATATAGTAACATGGCTAATTTAATATAATAACAATTTTGGTGGTTAGTTATAGTTATCTAGACACTTCTTTTATTTTATATATTTTTAGTAATGGATCAGGATCAACTAGTGAGTCTAGGGTTTTAATTAATCATTTATATGTTTAAATTTAATTAAGATTTGGATTTCTTATTGACATTCTTATAGTAGTGGAAAAGGAGTATGGAAAACTTCATATGGGGGGGCATATGAGGACACTACAGAGGTCATCATTATCATATATAATGTTCATGTTATATTAGATATACCACTAGAGTGTGTTCCCATGGTATGAGATATAATAGATACCATTGAGGAGAGGCATGACCAATATTACCAGGGCATATAATATAATGAATATGAGATTATTTGGATTGTATATATTATTAATATGTATACTTCATATATTTTATAAATCTAAAAATATAATATAAGTATTATTCCAAACATCAATTTTTTAACAAGTCTAATAGAAGATACCATTGATTTTTAATTGTGATATGTCATGACATACTAGATCAAGACATATTATACAAGATTTTGGTGAGTATATATGTATAAATTATGTACAAATTATATTTTATTTTGACTATAAAATATCAATAAATGTGTCTTAAACTATTCATTTCATAATGGATATATGATAGGCTTCCCATTTATCATTCTAAATGACTAACAAAACATGGGCTAGAAAAAATTACCCTATGTGAGATGATGGGTGAAAAATGTTGGGATGAGATGCAACACTAGGTATTTAGGATTATATACCATTCAAAGGGATAATATTTCATTAAAACAATATCAAGGAAATATGTATGAATTACCATATAATATTTAATTTCAAAATGGATGGATTTACTAGTCACTAAATTTTATAGATGAATCCATATTCTTACATAAAGGTTCTTAAATAGTGTGGGTTTTCACACTTAGTAGTTCCCCTAGTGTTTCTCCATTCTAGGGTTTAACATGTGATGGAGCTAAGGAGATAAAGAGGATAGGATCCACCACCAAATTTTTTATTTTATACCCCAACATAACCCTCATGATTATAGAATGAGGAGGTAATAATATCAGTGTTATAGCTCAAATCTTCACACTTGAGAGGGTGTTTAAAGCCCTCTCAACTTGATCTATGCAATAGGATTGGTCCTAGGTTGTGGGTTACTTATAAGTGTACCAAAACTCTATATTTATATGATTATATCCCCTTGATGTTTCAATTAGGATCCACTACTAAATTTCAAATTAAAAGTGAGAGGAACAACATGAAATAATACCAATTGAGGGGGTGATATAACAAATCAATTGATAACTACCAACTATCTACATGTGCACATGTAGACCATGATAGTAACCTTAATAAAAACTACTCCTAATTTGAATCTCTCACATCAACATTTCAATGTGGAGGTTGTGATAGATGCTTAGGATATGAGGACTAATCAAGAGGTCTAAGATGGCACTAATGAATAGATAACTCACTCAACCTTTGAATTAAAATTATTCACTTCACATAACATGCAAAAAAACCTTTAAAACTACATATAGGTGTTATAATAGGATAACATGTCAAGGAAGACTAGACAAATCACTTAACAAGATCAACTATCCATGAATACACACTAAGAAAAGGCATATAAGGAGGTAAAACCAATAGTATTTATTGATATAAGGCATAAAAATGAGTAAGGATTTTATATACTCAAGTGGAGGATACTTAAAAAGCTAAGAAAGATTTTATTTATAGAGAATGAGAGAAGGAGAGAGATAAGTGTCATAGAAGAGAGCAATGACAAGTCTCAAGAACTCATGAAAAGAGTTAAAATCAAAGAGGAGGTTATATAACAATATAATAAGGTATTTAATTACATGTTTTTATTTTTTGATTATATTTACTCTCCCAAATGGCATAAGGGTTTCTCTATTTGCTTGACACATCTTGTCTCTTTTTCAAAGTGCCCTCCTCTTAGCTTGGAAGGTATTTAATATCAAGTGTAGTCTTAATTATAGTATACCATATAGGATGAAGAGCATCATCCAAGCACTTTTTAACACCAATTATAGACCATAGATCCCCCACAATATATCCCAAATAAAGGTATGGACC
>JARHVA010002685.1:1825000-1832500 GCA_037957365.1 Torreya grandis
TCACCCACTAAGTGAAATTATGTGATCAGGCATGGGTTAATCAATTTTTGGACTGTGTGTCTAATCTCTCTGAGTAGGTGGTTCAATAATACAAAGGCTAGTTAGTCCTTTCTATAATATAACAATGTAGCATGAATAACTGAATGTGTACTGAGAATTAGGCCAATATTGGCCACTACAAGAGATGGAGATTACGCTTGTATGAAATCAACTCAAAAAATGGGAACTAGGTTTATATGAAAGTGACTCTAAAATGATGCCAACCACTTACAAATGGAATAAGGCACGAACTACTGAGAATACCTAGTTCATGAAATGAATTGAAAATAAAAAAGACAAATGTTTGTAACATGGGTTTTGATCTAGAAGTTATACCAACTACCTAATCTAAAAATGGAAGTGAGATCCATCATGCCATGTATAATTACCCCTATATCTATATTATCTAATAAAAATTATTCTATAGTTATTAATTCTGAACTAAATTGTAGCTAACAAAACTATAATTGATTTTACCTTTCTATATGTTTTTGGAAATTTTGGATTTTTACTATTTGGATAGGAGCATGAAAAATAGGACACTTTGTTATTTGACACTATAGTCCAAGTATGGTGATCTTATTCTATATTATTTTTTATCACTATTCTATTTTTTCACTATTTTCTTAGTTTGTTCTACCTGGTTTGGGTTTTGATTGCTATTTTGAGTGTTTAAAAACTGATTTTTGACCGATAGAAGGCTTTGATCTCTATGAAAAAACCCCTATTTATTACCTCCTATTTTGAGGGGAGGAATGAAGATGATGCAATGACTACCCTTAGAATAAAGAGATCTACAAGTGTGTTATGCTATGGAATACATGCTATAGTAATGATAATTGAAAAGAGTCCTCAAAATATAGCATATTTTGTATTGGAGCTTGTTAGATCAATAGGGGTATGCCTATAAAGATGTAACAATGTAATAACATGTGCATTATACTAAATTAAAACTAGAAATGTTATTGTTAGTTTTCAAGGAGGGATGGAACATGATGTCCATCATGACATCTAAGAAATCAAGATAATGCATGATGTGGATCATGGCATTGTAAAAAGTTGAGAAGTAAAACAAGAAACAAGCACACAAGACAAGAAGCAAGAAGCATATAAAATTGTAAAAGGGGCCAAATAAACAAGGGACATGGGCACATGTCACTCAAACTGAGAAAGCAAGCATATATGGCATGTTTAAATTCCCACATACACATATAGCTAAAAACAAGCAAGGTTTACATGAGGACCACAGGGACATAGAAGAGAACAAGCAAAGGACATTAGTAAATTTCTTGAAGAACACACAAGAGACAAAATAAGAATTAAGAAATTTAATCATATCTACCTACTCAAAGCAAGAAAGGAAAGCATGTAAATGTTGGAAATACTATCGTATCTAACTAATCAAAGTAAGAAGTGAAAGTATGCAAAACATGTAGTAAAAGAATAAGTAGATGCTAATAAATACACGAGTGTTATATAATAGTGAGTGTTGATAGAGTAATCTATCTAAGCTAGGAAGTAATGTACATCATCATGATAACTAGAGTGTGCAGTGTAGGAATGACATAAGCTAGATGGTGTAGTCATGTAGAAGATGCCCTAGTGGGTAGATATGTTGATGTATGTCTTGAATGTAAAAGTAGGATGTCTACTCAATGGATAGAGTAAAGCAATCAAGGATCTATGTGTCATTGCACACACTCAAATAAGATCAAGTAAACTATGGTAATGTAGATAAATCAAAAAACAATAACATAGAATAGCAAAATGTAATCTAGCATAGTATTAGAAATGTAAAGCATTGATGATGCATATAGTTGAAATGTTTTTGATGTTCTGAGTTATTTGAATGTTTTTATATTTTGAAATAAGTTATGTATAATTAAGTTGAGAAATTATGTACAAGTAAGCATAAAAAAATGATAATAACTGATGAGTCTTGCAAGAGACTCCATGTCACAGTGTCATGTATCAAACAATGGAATCGTGCATGATTTTGAAGCATGAGGGAATGGCTAAAAATGACTCTAAATATTTGGATTCATTGTTAGTAACTTGGAAATCATAATAAATTGTATTATTCCACTCATTATTATCTTCTTGATTTTGAACCAATGGTATGCTAGTGTTGACTTTTGTTATATCTAGATCTTTTTCTTTGATAAATTATGTTTGTGAATGATTTACCTTAGGATGTTCAATAAATCCCAAACCTTGGTGACAAACATTATCAACTTCTAGAATAGGAGTAGTGATGCCTTGAGCATGCTTTCCCAACCTTTGACCTTGATAATTAGACTATTGTAGATATTTTGGACCAAACCCATACTGCTTTGAAAGTTGAGCCTCATTTTGGAGAGGTAAATTTGCATCTTTTTCATGCTTTATGTATGCTTGTGGTACTGTTTGTTGCTCTAATTTTAATTTTTTATCCTTTTTTGTTCTGAGTTATGCTTTGATAACCACTTTTGTATTGTTTCTAGATTTTGCCCTTTGAATGTGTTCCTATGTCACTATGAATTGCTTGACTGATTTACCTTTTATAGGGTCCTCAATAGCAATTATCTATTATATATGTTTTTTTAATTCCAAACATGAATTTGTGTGATGCCCATGTATTTTATGATATACTCAATAATATCTAGATCTTCTCACTAAATGTGGAGGAGGTAGTTTGATCAACTTAGATTTAATCATTTCCCTTAATACCTCACTTTAAATATTATTTGATATTTGAATGCTTTTTGAATCACTAGTTGTAAAATTACTTTGTTGTGATTTTTTTTTAATATGTAACATTGCTTGCAACCAATTAACTAGGTGAAGGTGTATATATATGATTGGCACTAGGGTTCCTTTGAGGCTTTTGTATTATAATATAATTTTCAAATGTTGTGTTTTTTACATGTAATCATTGATTCTATATTTGTAAATCTAAAATTAACTTGCTCATATTAGTGATTTGATCCCTTAGAGTCTCACAAGTGTAAACCCTAGTTTTTTTTATTGAACATGTAAGCACGTAAAGAGGGTTTGAAAATGTTATAGGCTGATAGTATGAATTAATAACAATAGTATAGGCTACCTCACCTTTTGGAGGGGTGATATCATGGACCTAGTTAGAGGGAAAGTAGTTATCACCCTCTAGGGGGAGAGGAGAAGGAAATTCTTTCCTATACATAAGATATGACATTGAAACTTGGTAGGTGGTTGTTAGTTTATTTAATAGATCCTCTAAGTATGTAAGGATTTTTTTATTAATTAAATTACACATAATAGAGAGATAGCAGGTTAAAGAAGTAATGAAATATGACATATTTGAATTGGTCTTAAAATAACATGTACATATGTATTTATGTCATTTTTAAATTCATACCAAATGAAAGGAAACAATCATGCAATAAAATATAAAAAACTTTGCATAATTAAATCATGATTAATAAAATTGGAATAGTCAGCCTAATGTGCAAAAATTAGAATTTTAATTTTGAAACCCTATGTTAGGGTTTCAAAATACCATGACCTAGTATAGGCAACTAGGGTTGGAAAGAAATAATTTTTAAATTTTATATAGTAAATTTTAAAAATTAAATGTGAAATTATGATTTATATATGTAGGAAAAATCAAAAGAATATTGCTAAAATTAGCAAAGAATTTTTCCTAGGGTTTTTAGGGTTTTTGTGTGCAAACAAAATGATTCAAGTTCATCAAATGATTTAACTATTTTGGAAATAATGGAGTTTTATTCCTATTTTAGTTAAGGGTCTAGATTAATAAATCAATAAAGAATATTGAAATAAATATAGTCTTGATTTTATAATTTGTCTTTTTTACCTTTAAAAAATAGTAATAAATAAGGAGAAATATGACTTAGCTAGAAATAGACTGAGATGGCTGAGATAGAGGTTGAAACTGACTATGTAGGACTTGGACAGTGTTATGAATCTAAATTTTGTTTCATTTATTGAAAGGATAAGAACAAAAAAATAGGACACTTTGGTATTTGGTGCTATTATCTACTCTTGCCACTATTGTCCAAATTAGTCATAGAGACCTAAAACTTTTTGGGTTTTCACACTGTCCTTGTGTGAGCCTACCTATGAAATATTGAGTATTGATTGTTTGATGGAACTCAATATATAGCTGATTTAATCTTGAAATCCCTAACCCTACATCATGCTTGATAAAACAATGTTTGAATCACTTGGTAAAGTGGGCTTAGTGTGTAAGATGCACTGAACATGTAATCCTCACCCTTTATGTAATCATGTTGCATACATACCATTACTCTGAAGAGGGATCAAGCCATATGTAGTTATCCCACCTAATGTGATTTGTGTAATAGTGTGATGCAAATGTAAAACTACCAAATTGAGAGTGATTTAGGTGGTTAGGGACTAGTATGAGGGTTTGAGTTTGTTTGTAGCTATGTTTGCTGAATGTATGTAGAGAATAGAGAAGTTTGCCTCAGTGATTTGTTTGTATTCTTTCTTGTTTTGTAAGATTTGTCACCTCCTTTGTAAATGAACTTTGTATGGAATTTTATAGACAAAAATTTGTCATGGGTTAAATGTATTCATGTTAGGCTGACATAATGAAAGATATGAATCAAATAAAAATATCCATTTGGGCTCAAATTACAAAGGGATAAGATCAAAAAAATGGTACACCCTAGGGTTCAGTGCTATAGTCCAGGTATGACACTCTTTTCCTATAGGCTTGAGACCTAGGGAGATAGGATTAGCCTAGGGAATAGAGTTTGGCTGAGATGGAAAGACTATTTGGAAAGATATGGATGACTAACAATGAGCAAAAATGTGTCTATAAGTGTCATAAGAGCATGCACAAAGGACCTATGGATTGGGTGTCAGAAGCCACATTGAAACTAACAACATTAAAATTTTATATGGATAAAAAATCATAATTAGAGAAAAATGTTAACCATCACCTTTGTTGATCATTTAGATTTAATTAGGTGAAAATGTACTTGCCTCCCAAGTTATCAGCTTTGAGCTCAATAGTTTTCCTAATAGATAATACATCCAAACTTACAAAGCACGCATTATTTCTATAATTTATAGGTCATAAGGGGCATAAATTTCCTCATATGGCTTCAATTTTCTAGATTCATAAGCTATTATTGAACCATCTTGCATAAGGAATCCTTTAATTCCATCCCTAAATGTATTTGTAATCACTAAGAATTGATCATTAAGATCGAGAACTCTTAGTACTGGTGCTGAAGTAAGCCTCCTTTTCAATTATTGAAAGGCCACCTTACACTATCTAAAAAGATGAAACTCAGATTCTTTTGCTAAAGAGAGGTAATAGGATTAACTATCTTAGAAAAATTCAAAATGAATTTCTTGTATTAACCCACTAATGCCATGAAACTTCTTACCTCATGGACATTATTTAATGTTGGCCATTCTATGATAGATATTATCTTTGTTGGATCAATTAAAATACCATATATAGATATATTATGTCCTAGATACTACACTATATTTTGGTAAAATGCACATTTAGACAACTTGTCATATAATTTATGCTTCTCCAAATGTTGCAAAACCAATTCTAGATGTTGTAAGTGTTCTTCCTCATCCTTAGAATAAATGAGGATGTCATGAGTAAATACCAATATAAAGTGATCTAGATAATATATAAACACACAGTTATAAGATTCATGAATGCTACTAGATCATTCACTAATGTAAATAGTAACATTGTAAACTCATAGTGCCCATATCTAGTCCTGAAAGTTATTTTCAGAATATCCTCTTTTTAGATCCTCAACTGGTGATAACCTACCACAAGATTAATCTTATAAAAGACTATGGATGCTAGAATTTGATCAAATATATCATCAATTCTTGTAAATGGATATATATTTTTAATAATTTCTTATTCAACATCCTCTAGTCTATGCACAAGTGAAGAGTACCATCCTTCTTTTTGATAAAGACGATTGGAGCACCCCATGATGATACACTTAGTCAAATCAAATATTTCAAAAAAAATATTAAATTTATGTCTTCAAATTGACCAATTAAAAGGTTTTCATCTTGTATGGTGCTTTAAACTATGGTTCTAATCCAGGTATAATATTAGTTGAGAAATCAAACTCATGCTTAGGTGGCAATCCTAGTAATTATTCTAGAAAAATGTCATGGAAGTTATTTAAAAAGGATAATCTCAGATATATGGTTATTTTTACTCTTTTATCTCATTTATCTTAATTATAAATTCCTATAATATCTTCCTTTATGCTTTCTTGAGTTGAATTTTAGAAATTTACCTTAGTTTTAACTCCCTTTTCTCACCCTAAAGTTGTCCCTGATTTCCAAAATCATCTTGACACTAAAACTTATTATAAAAATAGTTAACCTTGGATTTATGCTTCAAAATCTAATTGACTCTTAAGATCACATCATATGATCCTAATAGTGTTGCATAAAGACATACTATTATAGTAAACACATGCCACCTAAACTCTCCTTTGACTAGACACTTATCAACTTTGAACTTTAACTCATTTCCATATTGTATCGACCATGCATTTGGCATTATCCCAGCCATTTTATATAATTTACCAAGTACTATAGGAGCAATGAATTTTTTTGTATCTCATGTATCGATTAAAATATAAACTAGATAATTGAATAAAATACTTGATAAGTTCATGGGTAAATATTGATACTCAACCTATCAATTGTCAAAAACTGCATAAATTCACTTCTAAAATGTACCTTATTGAGAATATGAACCCTTTTTTTTTAATTTTTACTGAGTAAATTCATGATCAAAATTATTACCTCCAAAAATGAAGCAACCTCTAATTGGTTCTTTCTTCTCAATTTATTGATTTCCCTTCAAACCACCCTTGAAATCATTACCAAGTTTATTTTCCCTTAAACCACTGGTAAACATAGCATTTTGATTCCTGAATTGACCGTTAAAATCTCCACTCCTCATATTCCTTTTATTATTCTTGAAATTTGGTTTATACTTTCCAATTTTTTTAAACTTATCTCTTACTTGGGTAAGATATTTTATTTTCTATTATTGCTTTAATTCCTTCTCAAATACTTGATCCATGGTAGATGGACCATGCACATCCACTTCACTACCTTTTTGGGGTTTTAATCCCATGATGAATTTAATGATTATGAACCTTTCATATTCCTAATAGTGAGGTATCTACTTAAGAATCTTGGTAAATTAATACTAGTATACATTCATTGACAAATCCCCTTGCTTAAGATTCTAAAATCCATAAGCTTTTGGTCAAATTAAATATGTGGAAGCCATCATGACTTAAACAGTGTTAGAAACTATTCCCAAGTGATGGTGGTTGAGTCGAGGTTCATCTCAAGCTTCTTATTTTCCTACCAAGTTATTGTTTTATCAACAAGCTAATAAGATACACAAACTACTTTCATGACTTTATAATAATTTTA